>NW_023611140.1:0-111527 GCF_013339725.1 Rhipicephalus microplus
AGGTTGGACACGGTGGTGGTGGAGAGGTGGTAAGGATTACGACCGAAAGCTGCTATGAGCTTGCAGCTCCACTCCGCCCATGACTGCTGCTTCCAACCTTCATACCGGTGCCACGCCGCTGCACCTTCCGAAGATGGTCTATGGCCACATACCATTTATGATTCTCTGTCTAGGCCGCGCGCATTGCTAGCGCGTTGACGGTTGCCACCCAGCTGTCGGCGTCGTTCCGGACCCCGTCGAATTCCGGCAGTTCGTAGGTGGACGGCGATGGTGGGGCGGCACGTGAAAATGCGGATATCATGGAGGCAACGCCGTCGAGCTGGTCTGAGAGATGCAGGATGGTGCCCCAAAGCTGCCTGCGTTGCTCCAATGTGCTTGCCTCAAGGTCGTGCGACGCAGCTACATCCAACACGGCGTTAGTGGCACGCAATTCTGGCAACATTGTAGGAGCTCGATCGGAGATTGACGCCGTCAGTTCGTTGGTCTTGACGCGGAGTAGTGCGATAGTACGCCGCAGGTTCGCGGCGCTGTCGTGGTGAAGTCCGAAGAGTCGGTGATCACGGTCTTAGAATGAGTAGCGGTTGCAGCACTCATGCCGGGGAGGTTGACGAGCAGAGAGCCTGGACGGCGTTCCCTGGCAGCTCGATGTATTGAGTGCGGCAACGCACGGCAGCTCGTATGTTGAGTGCGGCAAGAGAGGGGGAACGGGAATTAGGCCATGGGAAGCGTGAGCGGCATTCCCAAAGTACAGGAGCCGGTGCGGATCCCTGCCGCGAAACGGTGGCAGGGGTCCATAAGGTCAAGCCCTACAACCCCAAGGGAGGCCTGGACGCCGTCCCCTGGTGGTTTGAAGGTTAGCTGAAGCGGCGGGTAGGACCCCATTGCCAAGGAAGCGTGAACGGCGTTCCTCGATTGAGAAGCCCGTGATGCCGACGAACCACGAAGACACATACCGGTGGCTTCCCGCAGATGATTCACTTGTCGAACTGCGCCATTGTACTGAGCGAGACAGAGAACAAGAAACAAGAGACAACACCCGATCTTGGGCCAGCTGTTCTTATTCTGTCTTCTTCATCGCTCGCCTAGCATGAGCGCCTGTGCCAGAGTGCCAGCTTCGGTCTTCGTCGTCACAATATATATATATATATATATATATATATATATATATATATATATATAATATATATATATATATATATATATATATATATATATATATATATATATATATATAAGGGAAAGAAGTGTATACACAAGGGCTCGTTTTTCCGTGTTTTAACACAATATTAATGAGATCTAACAGGTAGTAATGCCAGGGATGTACAGGGGAAGTTATTAGAACAAATGGAATGTAAATAAGAAGAAAGAAAAGTGGATGAAAAAATAACCAGCCGTGAGCAGGAATAACCAGCCGTGTGAGCGGCCTGCTCACGGCTGGTTATTTTTTCATCCACTTTTCTTCTTATTTACATTCCATTGGTTCTAATAACTTTCCTTGGCATTACTGTCTGTTAGATCTCATATATATATATATATGTGTGACGCTATAATGACTGGGCGACGTGGCCTGGCTCATACCCCATGTTTATTCTATTGTCACTTCTTCCTTCTCTGCTTCTACAAACCATCATTCATACGTCACATGATTCCCCCTCCCCCTGAAAGAATGAGCACGTTACAATCAACAAAACAACAAAAAGCTTAAAGTGAAGAATGTAAAATGCAAGGTAGTTTGATTTCATAAGGCAGTTTCTTATCTCGCACAAAGGCTTCACATTCACAGCAGAGAGAAGCTGTCCGGTCAAATCTAGGGTAGCTCTGGTGGACGAGGCTGGGTGTTGCGCCCAGGATAGCATAACCTCGCCCTGCACATCTGCTCTGATGATGACATGATGAGGTCTTGTGAAGAACGAACAAGGCTTGAAATCTGTGTAGCATTGATTTGACGGATGTCTTTGGCATCGACTAAGTGTCTAACTTCTCGTGTGGTGAGCTGCAGTGCACAGCTGCAGCCTTGAGGTGGAAAGCCTCTGGAGCTTGCTCCTCGATACCGGCCAGGTTGGACACGGTGGTGGTGGAGAGGTGGTAAGGATTACGACCGAAAGCTGCTATGAGCTTGCAGCTCCACTCCGCCCATGACTGCTGCTTCCAACCTTCATACCGGTGCCACGCCGCTGCACCTTCCCGAAGATGGTCTATGGCCACATACCATTTTTGATTCTCTGTCCAGGCCGCGCGCATTGCTAGCGCGTTGACGGTTGCCACCCAGCTGTCGGCGTCGTTCCGGACCCCGTCGAATTCCGGCAGTTCGTAGGTGGACGGCGATGGTGGGGCGGCACGTGAAAATGCGGATATCATGGAGGCAACGCCGTCGAGCTGGTCTGAGAGATGCAGGATGGTGCCCCAAAGCTGCCTGCGTTGCTCCAATGTGCTTGCCTCAAGGTCGTGCGACGCAGCTACATCCAACACGGCGTTAGTGGCACGCAATTCTGGCAACATTGTAGGAGCTCGATCGGAGATTGACGCCGTCAGTTCGTTGGTCTTGACGCGGAGTAGTGCGATAGTACGCCGCAGGTTCGCGGCGCTGTCGTGTGTGAAGTCCGAAGAGTCGGTGATCACGGTCTTAGAATGAGTAGCGGTTGCAGCACTCATGCCGGGGAGGTTGACGAGCAGAGAAGCCTGGACGGCGTTCCCTGGCAGCTCGTATGTTGAGTGCGGCAACGCACGGCAGCTCGTATGTTGAGTGCGGCAAGAGAGGGGGAACGGGAATGTAGGCCATGGGAAGCGTGAGCGGCATTCCCAAAGTACAGGAGCCGGTGCGGATCCCTGCCGCGAAACGGTGGCAGGGTGTCCATAAGGTCAAGCCCTACAACCCCAAGGGAGGCCTGGACGCCGTCCCCTGGTGGTTTGAAGGTTAGCTGAAGCGGCGGGTAGGACCCCATTGCCAAGGAAGCGTGAACGGCGTTCCTCGATTGAGAAGCCCGTGATGCCGACGAACCACGAAGACACATACCGGTGGCTTCCCGCAGATGATTCACTTGTCGAACTGCGCCATTGTACTGAGCGAGACAGAGAACAAGAAACAAGAGACAACACCCGATCTTGGGCCAGCTGTTCTTATTCTGTCTTGTTCTTCATCGCTCGCCTAGCATGAGCGCCTGTGCCAGAGTGCCAGCTTCGGTCTTCGTCGTCACAATATATATATATATATATATATATATATATATATATATATATATATATATATATATATTATATATATATATATATATATATATATATATATATATATATATATAAGGGAAAGAAGTGTATACACAAGGGCTCGTTTTTCCGTGTTTTAACACAATATTAATGAGATCTAACAGGTAGTAATGCCAGGGATGTACAGGGGAAGTTATTAGAACAAATGGAATGTAAATAAGAAGAAAGAAAAGTGGATGAAAAAATAACCAGCCGTGAGCAGGAATAACCAGCCGTGTGAGCGGCCTGCTCACGGCTGGTTATTTTTTCATCCACTTTTCTTCTTATTTACATTCCATTGGTTCTAATAACTTTCCTTGGCATTACTGTCTGTTAGATCTCATATATATATATATATATGTGTGACGCTATAATGACTGGGCGACGTGGCCTGGCTCATACCCCATGTTTATTCTATTGTCACTTCTTCCTTCTCTGCTTCTACAAACCATCACTTCATACGTCACATGATTCCCCCTCCCCCTGAAAGAATGAGCACGTTACAATCAACAAAACAACAAAAAGCTTAAAGTGAAGAATGTAAAATGCAAGGTAGTTTGATTTCATAAGGCAGTTTCTTATCTCGCACAAAGGCTTCACATTCACAGCAGAGAGAAGCTGTCCGGTCAAATCTAGGGTAGCTCTGGTGGACGAGGCTGGGTGTTGCGCCCAGGATAGCATAACCTCGCCCTGCACATCTGCTCTGATGATGACATGACTTGAGGTCTTGTGAAGAACGAACAAGGCTTGAAATCTGTGTAGCATTGATTTGACGGATGTCTTTGGCATCGAACCCAGCGTCGTCGTAACAATAGATGCTTTGCTTCTAGTCGGCGCGCATGAGAACCGAGGATGATGGGACGATGTCTTTTTTTCTCCGTTGTATACGTAGTAGCTTCATGTCTCTTTCGTAACTTTCTGTGGCGTTCTCTCAGTTTGTTGGATCGCAGACATGGCTTTGAGAACTGGTGCAGAAAATTTTGTCGACGTTGCTTTCTGCGAAGATGGCTTAGGCATCGACTTCGTCTTTGCTTCTTTAATTGATGTTGTCTCTGATGACCTTTCAGCCACAAGTGTACTCGTGAGGAGGTTTCACTGGATCGTTGCTCTTGTTCGAGTAGCCGTTGCAGTTCTTGGAGTTCGTGGAGTTGCCTTTGTTGAAATTGCTCATCTTGTTGTGAAAGTTCGTCAGATGGGCCTCTTTCAGGAACATGGGTCTGCTTTTCTTTAGATGGTGATGTGATCAGTAGATTGTCGGTAGTCGACACTGTACTGCTAGGCTTGTCTTGCGATGAAAGCAGCGTGACAGGCTGATGAGAAAGCTCCCAAGATGGTTGTGAGTCATCCTTGATTGTAAATGCTTCTGGCAGTTGACAATGCGCCGACGTTGGTGGGTTCAAAATTCCTGCAGTGCTTTGACTCACGTGTGTGTTATCACTTGACGATGAGAGCACAACAGACATGGCTTCACATGGTTTTGATGGCGTATGTTTTTCTTTTTGCAGCGTGATTAGGCTGAGAATGTCTGTCGAACGACCCTGGTCGGGAACGTCAAGGGGGGGGCTGGTATTGCGAGGATTCACCAGCTCGTCACAGCGAATTCCAGCACGCGCTCGAAACCGTTGGCCCTTGTGTGTGACACGAAGCATCAAGGCATTCGGGTGGTTCAGTATAATCTGAAGTGTTGTGGTGCAGTGAACACGTTGAAAATGCCGATTTCATTGTTCTTGGGAAAGCCGGCTTCAGGTTTAGTCTTTTGCCGAAATGGTCTAGATTCCTTTCGGTATACGGAGGCTTTACCTTGTCTGCTGCGACGTGCAAGTTACCAGTCGGTGTTCGAATGCGTGAGGTTTTTGCGGAAGAGTCATATGATGGTACAATGGTGGTATATTTTCTCTGAGGTCTCGTTTGGGAAATAGGCTTACTGCGGGAAGACTTCGCGTAACTCTGATGGGCGAGTTGAAAAGCCTTCCGCTGATGAGGTATGTACAGGTCTTCATAGTACTCCTTGAAACGGCTGATCATTTCTTCTTTGATCTTTTTCCAAGACTCATCGTTCTCGAAGATGTGGGTGAGGTAAAACTTGAATGCCTCACCTGAGATGTAGTCAGTGAAGTTTATGATCATCTCCCGTTCCGACCATGATGCAGTGGTAGCGTGGAGCTCGAACAGGTCGAACCAGTCTTGTACGGGTCCATCGTCCGCTGCTCCGGTGTACTTGGGGATGGGAAGGTCAGTAGATGCTTCTGACATGATGCTGGTCGATGCGTAATGCTAGGCGCTTGCACGGTTGTCCATGTGTGGTCAGGGTGTCTTGCGTAGAACTGCGTCGATGCTGAGCGACTGATGAAGGGGCGGGCAGGTCTCCATCCTGTCGACTCGTGTGACGCTATGATGACTGGGTGACGTGGCCTGGCTCATACCCCATGTTTATTATATTGTCACTTCTTCCTTCTCGGCTTCTACCAACCATCGCTTCATACGTCACATATATATATATTACCGCGACATCTTGCCTGCATTCCAACAAAGCAACGCTCCCATCACTGCATGCACAGGGGCACACATGCCGTCTTGTGTTGCGCAGAGACGATGATGGCACGAGCACCCAGCTGGACTTGGCTTATGTGCGCCACACGCTCGGGACTTCTGATGAAAAAGGAAGAAGGCAGCTGAAGGACATATTTGATGTGCGACTGACACATAGTTCTACGCCGATAGTCACTTTGAGTTGTGCGCACAGGTTCCCCCTTTAATAAATACGTTTTATTATACCCCCGGAGTCCTTCAACATCGCTAAATTTCTGGTGGAAGTGCGGGGTAATGAATCAAAGCCTTGCGAACGCAAGACAGCATAGCCCCGGCCACCAGCGAGTTGATCTTGTGTAGCTGACACCTGTGCATCAGAGGATCAGTCGCCGTCATCGAGGTGACTAACAATAATTCAGTCCACTCCACTTCACGCCAACGGGAACTCAGTCAATGGATGCCACCACCATGACAAGCCAGGTAACACCGGCACACGTGGGGATCAATCAGCCTCACCGGCCCCCAGTATTTCATGGCGACTCGTGTGAAGACGTAGAAGACTGGCTGAACCTCTTTGAGAGAGTGTCAAGTTTGAACGGTTGGAACGAGAGAGAGAGAAACTCCGCCGCGTATAATTTGCTTAAGATAGGGCTTAATGTACATGCCAATGCCTGCTAATGGGTAATTAGAGACAGGAGAATTAGGCTTTCAATTAACGCACACGCTGCGAATTTTTTTATTGTTCCACAACGCACAGGAGTAATCTCCCACCGGCACTACCTTGCAGGTCAAAGCGTAAAACATGTTACGTACTACGACGAGGGACGAATTGCTCTTTGGACGAATTGGACTTTAAGGAGCTTCGCGCCCTAAATGCGAGCTCCTCAAGGTGCGAGCTTCTCGCCCGAAAAATGTTTCTGACTCTGACCCTGCCCGAATAATTGCATCAGGTGGACGGCTGGATGGAACAACGTTTACTAAGAAAAAAAAAATGACTGCGTGAACATGAAGTACGTTATGATGAGCAGGGGAAGCAGTGGTATCTATCAGTGTTACTGTAAATCACATAGGACATATATCACTCACGCATCTAAATGAGTGCCAAGCAGTGTAGAGTTATATAAATTGATTAATGGTCATAACTGGTATGTTGCCAACACCTGTAACAGCTCATCAAACTAGAAAAGACGGGATTCCGTGCCGACCGGTTGTGCGCCCGCGTGCTCCGCGCGCTTGCGACCTTCGGCGTCAGCGTAGCTCTGGCCGACTGGGCTTGCCCTACGTCACCTCCTGCCGCCGACGACCTTCGACGACAGTGTAGCTCTGACTTACTGGACGTGCTCTACGCCATCTACAGACGCCGACAAGATCTCTCGCAAGTGTACCCCGTCCTCGGACTACAGTGACCGTCCTTCCATCTTTCCTGTCTCTCCTATCCCCTCAGTTTGTTGTTGCTTTTTCTTCCTCTTTTCTACACCTATACTTCTACCCTTTTTATCCCTCCTCATCCCCATCCCTTGTGAGCTCTGTGGCGGTGTCGCTCACTGAAGCAGACAGTAACGGGGCTCACTTTTCTCTTTCTTTCTGTTTCCTAAGAATCACTCACGGCGTGGACACAAAGTGAAAGCGCCGTGTCCGGTGCGAATCTTGCCACTTGCCGCACCACTGCTTTAAGCTCCGACGCATTCTTTCTGGATTCAACGGTGCACTTTGGTCTGAACTGGATGGTGTAAAAGGATGTCTGTCGCAATTCAAACGCAATGCCTCACCTTTCCCTTAACGGGTCGGAGCGCGCCCGAAGCCGTGGTAGCAGAATATGCCTACGACCCCTCCGCCCCCCCCCCGGTCGTTTGATTAATGGTCCTGCGGTAATGCTGCCCCAATCCTGTCCGTGCTGTAGTTTTATGCGCTGTTACAAATGGTGACAATGAACCAACTAGCCCAGCAAGCAATCATCCTTGGTGTGTTAATTGTGTTCAGTTCTGTCCATGATCATCATGGTCGTGAGCGTCATGCGATAATAGTGGGTACATTGCATGTGCTGTGCCTTCATGGCAGAAAAAGAATATGTGGTCTGGAACACTGTTATCCTTAATCATCTCCTTCGCTACCGTTCGCACAGGCGATGTATCCTTCTCGCCGCTTATTTAAACGCACGTGAACAATGTCAGCACTAAGCACTCGAGTATGTAGAATTTCGCGATTTTGGCTACAAGCCGTTATAGTTACTTGCGCAGTCGTTAACCCAAAATAAAGTGAAATCAGTCGATCGCGCGTTATATGGTCGTGCTAGAAATGGAAAAATGGAGGGGTGGCTACATGGCAAAGCAGCACAGGAGACAAATCACGTGTGATATTTTACGTATATAGTCCAGTTGAGGGCGCTATAAATGGCACGGGAAGCCTCGTCTGCGTCACAAAGAGCGCATGCACATGAAAAGCGGAAGGATTGGTTGATATGTGGAATTTAACGCCTCAAAAACCACCATATGATTATGAGAGACGCCGCAGTGGAGGGCTCCTGAAATTTCGACCACCTGGGATCCTTTACAGTGCACCCAATTCTGAACACACGGGCTTAAAGAATTTCGCCTCCATGGAAAATGCAGCCGCCGCTCCGGGTCACCAGTCGCATACCTTAGCCACCAGACCACGGCGCCGGGGAGAATAACTTCCTTGTTCTTTTGTTGTTGTTTTTTTTGGTGGGGGGGACGGAAGCTGCTCAGGGGCCCTTTCAGATGCAGTGCACATATTAAAAACCAACATTACAACACTAAGATATACCGAATGAAAATTTGAACAGTATTGAATTCAGATGTCACCTACCTACTTTTTTTCTAAATTTCATACAAGTTTCATGGCCACCATTCTTATTGCTGTGCAGTAAAATTTTTGCAAACCCCATTTTAACTTTCACAGTATTTATTGAAAATTAAAAATACGATTATCTGCATGACTGTGAGCAGCTAAGGCCGTTGCGCCACCTATCGGACCAAGTCTAGACCATGAGCTTTTTTCTTTTTCTACATGAGCTCAAAGATGCACTTCGCGGAAGCCCGCGGAACACAGTTACCACAAAGAATACGCCCAGCCACTTGAAAGTCTACGTGCTAGTGTGAGTGCGATACGTCAAAGCTGAGGGCTGCCGCCGGTTTTCCTAATATTAGCAATATATTCGGCCGTGATGAATAATGATAATGCACGTATAATCGTAGCTGCTTGCTGATATTTCATTTCAAAACGAGGAAGGTGAAGAAGCAATACGCCGCGTGCGAACAGCACGCTCTGCTGCGAGCTTTTTCTTCGACATCCGAGATTGCGCGTGCTGCAGGCAGAACCACCTGATAGTCGAGGAGACCTGCGCGCGTCGTCTAGTTCTCGTAAAGACAGTCTAGCTTCTGCATTGCTGGTGTGCCAGTCGCTGCGTTGCGATGGAGAACGAGGGCTCCAACGGCGTGCGTCTCGGGAGCAGCTACCCGACTCCGGGTGCGTTCATACCACCTCGAGCCTCACATTTCTACTCCAACGTCGAGGATTACGCCGGCAGTGCCGTCTTTGATGCGGTCGGTGCCACCCAGGCACCTTTCATGGCCGCTTCTGCAGCAGCGGAGGTGCCTCCTAATGACGACCTCGTCCATGTCGAGTCGGCCCTGCCGGAGGTCTTCGGGCTGACATTGTGCCTTCAAGACGACGACGAGCTCCTTGGCGATGGGTCCCGATCGTCGTCCGCACTGGGAGAGTCTCCCTCATTGCTCGACTCCATCAGCCTGAGCAGCGACGGGGCACCGGCCTGCCGCATCTGCTTCTTCGGAGGCGGGAAGGAGCCGCTTATCGAGCCGTGCCACTGCCGTGGTCAGTGTGTCTTCCGTTTTATTCAGTACAATCGCACTATGGACAAGCGAAACATAAAGGAAGGAGAGGCAAGGGGGTTATGGGTGAGAGCAGTACACGAATATTAACGCGATAAGGCTAAAGAGCTCGTTTTGCAGAAATTCAAGCGTCGGTGTCTGTGTCGTTGGTTGTGAGCAAAAAATTATCATCTTACGCGTGACCGAAAATTCAAGAATGATGCAAATAAAACAAATAATAAAAAATCCTGGAGAATAGTGGGGACGAAACCAGGGTTGTTTGGGTCCAAGTGGGGTTCGTTCAAAAGCGAATGTTCAACCACACAGGTATGCCTCTGCTTGTGAAAATAATGAAAACTTCCTCTGCTTGGAAATGCAGTGAAATTACCTTTCACGCTTCACAAGCACACACGCCATACATACACGCTGCAAAATGAAACATAAAATATTGCAGTAATAAAGCCTGGTACAAACGTCTCTTGCGAGCGGGCGTCAGAATATGTGATTATCATGATGTCTCCGTGGTTGAAATCTGCTATCCCATTACGAAAGGCACACATGCTACTGCGCCTATTTTCTTTAGGCCAAGTATAGTGGGTGCATAGCAAATTCGAAAAGGTTTCATGCACTAAGTGTGTGAAGTACGCACTAGGAACAAGATGTTGGTATCGCGTTAAACACCTAAAGGAGATTCTTTCGGGTCCCCTAATTAGCAGCACAACTTAGTACGTGCCGTCGAGTATCCCTACAGTCATGAAGTTTAACTCGCCTGCGTTTCCGCCCGGATTTCTAGAGGTTAACTACACAAATTAGGGTAATTGAGCTTGGTGGCTACCAGCCACCAACATTGAACCATTACTTATTTTAGCATACGCATGTTGCTTGACGAATGGCGCTTGAGCATCCTATGGTACTAAATTAACGTGCTTTACTCAGCTCGTAGATGTAAGACACGTGTGTCCAGGCCGCGGACGAAAACGGCGCTCTGCATAACTATGCGCAGCATCACTGCTATACACTGTAAACAGAAACACTGTGCCAGGGGGGTTTTTATTTACATCCATTGGGGAACTTTTTCAGGTCAGTATGGGAGTAAATTTTTTGCATCGACAAAAAAAAATTACGTCAGCAGCCGTACCATGCGCAAGCGTAACTTTAATTACATAACATTTAATGCGCGCGACAATGATTACAGTACACAAACATTATCACAACGTTCACGTTATATCACAACACTCGCACTCCCCACAGCTTGCCACACGCAGTACACACCTACTATATAGTCACCGGGTATATATATGCACCACATTTTTACCTCCCATGTAGCCCTTGTGAAAGCCTTTTTTCGCTATTGATTAAGCAATAACTACGCACGGCGTAAGTATGAACATGCGGTGGTCTGATGTAAGCACTTCAACACACATGTCTTTTATCCTAAGCCTGCCTAATATTTATTATTTTTTTACCATGGCGAAAAAGTTTTATCAGTTGACGCTCTGTCGTACGGGCTGAATTTGCATTAGCAGTACTGTTTGTGGACCCGTAAAATGCACGGAATCATACTCAAAGTGCGCGCGGCCTTGAATGAACACATTAACGAGTCACATTTAGCAGCTCCAGCGATGAACCGAGGTAGACCACCGCTACCGTGTTCGACGACTAGGCCTCACTCACGAGTACGGCACGGTGATTCGATGAATGAGCGCTGGCGATCACAAAATGCTTGCTGATGTGCAGGTTACGTCTCGTTTTTCCCATGCACAGAAATGGGTGTCCGCTATCCATGCAGTTTAAGCTACGGAGCGATAGACTTAAACGAATGAGACGGTTCGCAGTCGCTGTTCCCGTTGCTCGCATGCATTGCATGTTATAGCTCGCAGAGCTCGCCACGGCGGCCGGTGCGCAGTGCGAGCTCGATACGATGCCGGCTTGATACCGACGCCATAGCGAGGCCTTCCTACCGCTTAGATGTTGCAGCCGGTGAAATACCGGTGACACTCCGAGAACTCACCATCGGCGGTAACTGGGCGAGCGCATCGCCGGCGCAACTCTCACACCGGTTGCTGACCAGCCTGCCGTGGTCGAGCGAAGCCTACTTCGAACCGCTTCGAAGTTTCACGGTGCAATCGCTGACGATCGTACTCCGCCTCGTTCGGCACTCGCCTTGTAGTTAGTCATTGACAGCTGCGGTCGCAAGGCGCAGAAGACTGTTATACATCCCAGCAGCCTTCATTTTTTGTGAAACACATTCTTTGCCTCGCCGGTGGTCGGTGCTAGCTCGTAGCGCTTGTCGTGGTGGCCGGCGCGCAGTGCGAGTTCGATACGATGCCGGCTTGATACCGACGGCATAGCGACGCCTTCTTACCACTTAGATGCTACAGCCGGTGAAATACCGGTGACACTCCGAGAAGCCACTATCGGCGGAGACAGGGCGAGCGCGTCGCCGGCGCAACTCTCAGACCGGTTGCCGGCCAGCCTGCCGTAGTCGAGCGAAGCCTACTTCAGACCACTTCAAAGTTTCTGACGGTGAAACTCCAGGAGCAGCCGCTGACGATCGTAAGAGCTTACTTTTGCTACCATTAATTTATTCTTCGAAGTTTTTTGTTACTCGGCCCTTTGAAGCGCGGCATTCACGGCGTTTCGTTGAGGAGTCGGACCGATGTGCAGCGTGGTTTAACGGTGCGACATATATTGAAATATTCCCAGTAAATACCAACCGGTCGTTGCTATTCTTCGCTGCACTTATAATTTTGTTGCCTGTTCACAGATGCTTACACGGTTAGCCACACAAAGCACATGTGATTCACACCGACGTGCAAACATATGCCCGTACACACACACACACACACACACACACACACACACACACACACACACACACACACACACACACACACACACACACGCACACGCACACACACGCACACACACACACACACACGCACACACACGTCATGCCGAAAGAGGGTTTTTAAAGCTCCTACAGGGAGTTTGTAACCACGTGACCTGAAACTCCCTGGGCAGTTTAACAAGGTCATGTCGTTCACAAACTCTGTGATTAAGCAGGGGGCGTTTTACGGTGACATGTGCCGAGTTCAGTCCCTACCAGGGAGTAAATAATGAGGACAGGGGAGTTTTGTGGGCTCATGTGCTGGAGAAACTCCCATCTCGGCTAACTTTTACTTACAGTGTAGTACACCTGAATTCCTCTTTACGTTGTTTTGCGTATGGATTCGTCGATAGCATTTAATGAATTTAAGTCAGTCATCTACTTTCACATGCGAAGTGACAGCTACGTTGTGCTTGTCCTTACCACAAAATAAATTTAAAGATCAATGTAAAAGCAAGCATGTATAAGTGCAGCCATGGTGGCAGATCTGTATGTGCAGTGGCGTGTGACTGCTTTCTCGATCAAATGAAAAGTTCCAAGCTATCGCAGCACGGTCTTCCGGGCTCAGCAAGTGTGTCGTGCGTGGTTCGCTTGCAGGCACCATCGGATCCGTTCACAAGGAATGCTTTGTTGCGAAGCCACCTCCGAAATCCCGCCGCTGACCTCCACTGTTGCGAAACGGCGGCCCGATCCCGCCGAAGCCACCACTGTTGCGAAAGACGGCGACGCCGACGCGGTCCCGGAGGCGCCACTGCTTTCGACCCCGCCGGGAAGGTCACCAGCCGTTTGGTAGCGTATGTTTCTCAGCTCGCGACTGCTTCTGCGCAGAGCTGAGGAGACGAGCGGACGAGACGACGGTGAGTTAAACAAGGTTTATGTACAGCATATATACAGAGGCGTTACAATTTCGGCACTGGGGCCGGCAGAGACTCGAAGAGCCGAGCTCCTCTCTCTAACACATAGGTCAGCCTTTCGCCTAAAACCGCTGACTCACACACATGTCGGCCCTCCGACATGGGGACTCCTCTCTCTAGGACCGCCGATCGCGACGCGCCGCAGGGCTTCTTTTATTTACACCGGGTCCAACCAAAGTGTCCAATCAGAAGCGCCGCGGGTCGTCCGGGCAGATTCCGCCAATGGGGGTCGCCGCGCCATGCGTCAGACCACCAGGCACGAGAACGCCGGCTCGCTGTCACGTGCGCCGATGACTCAATGCACGTGGGCGAGAGAGGCGCCGCGCGTGTTCACGCCGTTGAGATGTTCGCGTCGGGCAGACGGCGGGCTGGCCTTGACCCAGATTGCCTTTTTCAGAGGCACGGTCGTTTGACGAGGACTCGCTGGCATAACAGCACCCCCGCCGCCAGACAATGCACCGGAAAGACGAGCTGCTTCCACGGGGCTCGGATGTCAGGTGCGCTCGTTCGCCTGGTCCCTCCAGGTTCGCCTCCAGGGCCATGGGGAGAATACAGCTCCAGACTGGTCCGGGAACACATCCCATTTTTGACGACGGATCCCAGCTCCACTGGCTTGTCGCCACAACTTGCTGACCAGCTTCACTCGTCTCTTCTGACCATCTTCGGTTTCAGCACTTGTCGATGGTTCTGCAACTTGCTAAGAACGGTTCGACAACAGACAACACACGACACAAGCAAGTGCCCTCGGTCACCCGACAGAACACCAGACAAAGTATAGTACAACATATACCTATCTACGTGTTTATCGGAATTTTGTTCCCTCTACATCAAGAGGCACATGTGGGACACAAGACTCTTAAAATGACAACTCAATATTTTTTTTTCCCACGTACAACAACGTAACGAATAAGAATACCACAAAGTTGGCCCCTTGAGATCACTCTGAACGAGAGCGCTCAGCCCAGGTCGTGATGAGGTCAAAATTTTGCCCCGAATCGCCAGCCAGAAACCGAAAGGTTGAGAAGGTACTAGCTAGAACGCACTGCTCAATGCACCTGCATTAGCGTTTACCTTTCCTTTATTTTTTTTTTTATAGCGAACGTCAAAGTTGCGCTGTGGAGCAACATGCTCCACTTCAGTAACCGGCCACTTTTAGGCGACGATACCTATGCGGCACCAAGAGCGGCTCACACTTTCGACGTTGCACAGGGGAACAACGATACGGCTTGCTACTGATTGACTCCTCACCGCTTAGCTCGATATCGTGTTCGACCACCGTCGCGTCTCCGGGACGGTCCGACAACACATACCCAAACTCGGAAACAATCTTTCTCAGGTCCTCTTTCTCAGGTCCTCCTTCACTTAAGCTAGGCTCTAGGTTTATCTGCTCCCGGATTACTTTCGATCCCCCTTCGATCACCTCACTAGAACTCAAATTTTCTGCTTCCTCTTCCTCTGAAGCCTTCAACAGCTGATTTACGACCGCTTGATATTGAACATTGGGTTTCATCAAGTTGTAAATTTTGTTCTGCCGCCTTCCTACTTGCACCTCATAATTTGTATCGCAAGGCTTCGATAATACTTTGGCGGGCCCTTCCCAATCAACCTCAAGCTTGTTCCTTTTGGATGGCTGCCGCCGCATTACCTGATTATCAACTTCAAAAACGCGCTTCTTCCCCGATTTCTCGTAGTGCTCCTTCGACAGCACTTTTGCCGCGTTTTTCTGGCTTTCCACGAGCGCTTCAATTTGGCTTTCCACTAGCGCTTCAATCGAGAGATCCTCACTCTGCCCTCGAATGAGCGTCTCTCGATCAACTCTCGGCAGCTCGCTCCCACTTTCCGCTACAGGCGAGAGCGTTGCAACCCTCTCGCTCTGACTCAATGGCGCCACGTCGTCTCCCCCAGCGCATACCGCGCCGGCCGCTCCCGCGATGGGCCGCTCGCGTGACTGCTCACATGACTCATGCGGAAAATTTCCTTTCTGGGGTTCCATCGACCCGCCGACAAGGTCACTTGAGAGTTCACCGCATGGAACCAAGTCAAGCTTCCGCGAAAGCTTTCGCGCTTGCGATCGCGTGGGAGCCATGCACGCTAAGTTGGGGAAGAACGATTTGCCCTGCTCTTTGAGAAGCTGCTCCGAGTTGTTGGAGAAAAGATAAGAAAAACGACCATTCAGCGCGGCAGACACAGCCGCTTCGGTGCAAAGCTTACCGAACGGGCCTTCAATGACAACCGTGGCGATTGGTAAGCAAGCACTCTGCTCCTCGGCGACTTGCCTGATCCACGCGCATTCTCCTGTAAAGTCATCCGGGGACACCAAGGAAGGATGGACAACATCCATGGTTGCCGCGGAGTCTCTAAGTGCTCGACACGCTTTCCCGTTTACACTAATTTCTTGGATATACGGCTCCAACAACCGCATGTTCTTTTCCGATTCTCTAATTGTTGCAAAAGCAAACTTTTGCTTACAGTTTATAGCGATGTGCCCTTCCTTTTTGCAGTTGTAGCAGATTAGTGGCTTCCGTGATTCAAACGCCCGTGTGGTATCAGTGCGTTGTTTAGAAACCTCACTCGATTTTTCCGCTTCTGTTTTCCCTTCCTCTACAGTGTCCTTCGTAAGAGACGGGTCCCTTTTGAAATTACGGTGCGGAGCGGGTTTCCGTTGATCAGGTTTCTTTGAAAAGCCCTCTTTTCTTTCATCCTTTTCAACGCGCACTGCCCTGCTATGCAACTTTCGGCGAGTATAATACTCCTCAGCTAACTCTGCTGCCTTGTTTAGCTGTACTTCACCAAGTTTGTCCTGCAGCCAAAGTTTGACATCCTCCTCGATGCAGCGGTAGAATTGCTCCAATGCAACGCATTCCACCACTTTATCGCGGTCGTCATAAACACCTTCGCCCTTGAGCCATTCAATCAAATCGGCTTTAAGACGAAACGCGAAGTCAACGTGTGACTCATTCCCCTTTTCAGCATACCGGAACCTTTGTCTGAAAGCCTCGGGTGACAACTTATAACGTCTCAAGAGCACTTCCTTAACCTCGTCATAGCTCTCAAACGCTTCCCTCGACAAGCAAGTTATCGCGTCGGACACTTCGCCGGGAAGAAGAGCTAGCAGGTTCCGCGCCCAAAGAGACTGCTCCAAAGCATTTCGCTCACAGACGTGTTCAAACTTGACGAGATACTTCGCCATGTCCTCGCCTACTACGAACGGTGGCAGTTGGTCCCGAATTCTAAAACCGCTGACCTGAATCGTCGGAGAAGCTACGCTAGGCGCCTGCGAACACTGTAGGATTGCCAATTCTAGTCGTTTCATCTCTAGGCGCTCTTGTCTCTCGGCCTCCTCGCGACGTTCGCGCCTTTCAGCTTCTTCACGTTCGCGAGCTTCGCGCCTTTCAGCTTCTTCGCGAGCTTCTACTTCTCGCCTTTCAGCCTCCTCACGGCGTGCTTTAATATCCACCCAGGCCTCATCGACTTCCTCAGCCGACACTCCCTCATCCTTCATGATCTCAAGGATCGCTTGCTTTCGTTTCGCACGGCCCAAAGTAATGCCGAGTTCCTCACAAATTTCGATGAGTTCCTTCACTTTAAGGTTCTCCATCGTTCACACTAGCCTCTTGCTGTTTGCCCCTGTTAACAATTTACTTGCCGTACCCACTATAAGTCAACTAGCAAGACGCGCAAGCAATTTTTCACTCTCCCGTGTTTACCCCCTCCGCATTAACTTTGGTTTCAAAGCACTTCGACTTTGCTTGAAACGATCAAAGCTCACTCTAATGCTTCACACAGCCCTTCTCTAAACTACTACAACCTGAGCTAGAGTAGTCTGGTGAACTGAGGGGAAAACATCAGGCACTCACCGCATCGATGTCGCTGACGCCGGCCGATCCCGCAGCTGCCAACCACTGTTGCGAAGCCACCTCCGAAATCCCGCCGCTGACCTCCACTGTTGCGAAACGGCGGCCCGATCCCGCCGAAGCCACCACTGTTGCGAAAGACGGCGACGCCGACGCGGTCCCGGAGGCGCCACTGCTTTCGACCCCGCCGGGAAGGTCACCAGCCGTTTGGTAGCGTATGTTTCTCAGCTCGCGACTGCTTCTGCGCAGAGCTGAGGAGACGAGCGGACGAGACGACGGTGAGTTAAACAAGGTTTATGTACAGCATATATACAGAGGCGTTACAATTTCGGCACTGGGGCCGGCAGAGACTCGAAGAGCCGAGCTCCTCTCTCTAACACATACGTCAGCCTTTCGCCTAAAACCGCTGACTCACACACATGTCGGCCCTCCGACATGGGGACTCCTCTCTCTAGGACCGCCGATCGCGACGCGCCGCAGGGCTTCTTTATTTACACCGGGTCCAACCAAAGTGTCCAATCAGAAGCGCCGCGGGTCGTCCGGGCAGATTCCGCCAATGGGGGTCGCCGCGCCATGCGTCAGACCACCAGGCACGAGAACGCCGGCTCGCTGTCACGTGCGCCGATGACTCAATGCACGTGGGCGAGAGAGGCGCCGCGCGTGTTCACGCCGTTGAGATGTTCGCGTCGGGCAGACGGCGGGCTGGCCTTGACCCAGATTGCCTTTTTCAGAGGCACGGTCGTTTGACGAGGACTCGCTGGCATAACAGCTTGGAGCTGTGGATTCAGCGCACCCTGGACACTCGGTGCCAGATCTGCCACTTTCAGTTCACTGTCAGAAAGCAAGCGAAGGTAAGCTTACCCAATGGAACGCTGGCTCGCTAAACACCATAAGACGACGTTTGCTAAACCCTCTTGAGACTTGTCTCGCATGTCGCATGCGAGGACAGCTTTAGCTGGTTCACAATTGAGAGGTCGTGTCTACACGCTTGCGCCGAGATATAACGGAGGGTTTACACAGAGATAAACACTCATAGCAGGTAAACTGTAGCCTTGGTGATACCCTTGCCTGTCTCTTCTCAGATGAAATTGATAAAAGTTTTTGTGCGCGCTCTTATCTTTCGGGGGAGAGAATCGTGTGCCTCGGCGTTTCACTGGAACGATTGGGTTAGTTGCTTAGGCCACAAAGTTCGCTACGCTCGCTGGGCAGGCCACAGTTGCGAAAATAGCGCGCTTTTTAAACACAGTGAAGTAACAACTGGGGCACTTGTTAGCGTCGCGTTAAGCAGCGAGCGGTAAACGTTGTTAGCTCGCTCTCGTCTAGTGTGGGTTGTTTTCGTGCGTCATTTGTGCGTGGGCAGCGCGCTGCCCGTTCGATCAGCTGGTCGTTCTCAGTTGTACATTCCAAGTTTTTGCTATCGTATTCGTTGCTTCACCCTTGCAGTGAAGTGGACTATTTTTACTTTCGAAAACACGTTGCAAGACAAGTGGATTGTACGGTGCTACATAAAATATTTCAGCGCTACTTGAGTACAGGAGAAAGTATGACATAATATAACAGGCGCTGGCTTCAACTGTGGAGTCAGTCAACTTGTCGATAGTCTAGTGACTGCATAAATAATACTTAGAAAATACATTCGCATCTTTTTCTTTTCTCAAAAAAAACTTAGGGGAGGGAGGAGCTTGGCCCTGCTGTGGGGGGTTGACCCTACAGTCCTGTTCAAATACAATTGGGCAAACTTGCTTTTAGCACGCTGCACAAGTTAGCGGCTTCACACTACGACGAAAGTGTTTCACATAATTGCGTTTTCAGTGTAGTCTATTATGACTGCGCAAATGAACTGCGGAACCGTTGGAAATAGGTAAGTTTGTTGAAGCGTGCTCGTTGTTTTTTTTTTTTTTTTGGGTGAAAGACGTTGGTAATAGTGCTTGTCTGCTTCTTCTTCGTTACTACAGCAACGGTAAAAAGTTTAGACAAGAGGGTCAAAAGTATAATTTGCCAGGAAATATTCTGAGCACAGGTAGAATTATTGAAAGCTTTTCGCCAATAAACCCAGTAAGAAGAAAGTGTGCATGCATGTGCACTGTTTCGTATTGTCCGTGTGCAGTGCTGTTGTTTAAAAGCAAATGCTAGAATGCTAGAAAGGGACCGCGTGAAGTGTCGTTGAGTAGTTCTTACACCAATATTTACAGCTCAATATACAAGTGATTTTCTCTGCTCTGTGTTGTCTCTTTCCTTTTATATATTGTCTTACGGCGCACACCAGTGTTTAGCAAGCTCAGTGTTGCAAGCAGGGTGTTGTAGTGCGAAAGTTGGTATTCCAACATGGTAAAACTGAAGCACGAAAAGTACACGGCGGACAAGAGAACATTGACGAGGCAAGCGCAGCTTGTGTTTTTTTTTTTTTTGCCAGCTGTATACTTTTTGCACTCGAGTATGAGCATCGGCATTGCAAGCCCTTTTTCACCCAAGAATTTCTCGCATGTGATATACACAATGCTATTTTTTTTATTATTGGACTCCGATATATTCTACATTTACCGAAATCATTCTCTGTTTTCGTATGATCTGATATAACATTCAAATTAAGAAAACGCTGAATGAATCTTTCAAATCTCATAAGAACATAATTTTTGCTGCATTTACGGTCACTCAGTTCCTGCAGATTCAAGACAGTAATAATAATCCTCAGATCAACGGCACCGAAACGGATTTGTGAAAACAGGTTCGTTGCGTTTAACACACTCCTTTCGTGCACAGCCGGCGTGGCGCTTGCTGTGCGACGCGGAGGCCCGCCTCCCCGTGCTCGGCTACCTGTCGCTGGGAGTCCTCTTCGTGATCAGCATCGCCTTCATCTTCTCGCTGGCCTGGCTCTACGTGCTGCGTCTGCCTGACCGCATCGGAGAAAACATGGCCGCCGTGGTGGTAGTGTTTCTCGCCGTGCAGCACTTTCTCTGGCTCTACTTTCCCTTCACCAGCTTCGTGTGAGTCGCTATCTCCGACGAGTTTGCATGCAGCAGATGAGAGAAGACAGTAGGGAGTGCTTCATTCGTTTCTTGTTTCATTGAGGAGTAAGCATTCAGATAATTTATCGATTTGTTAGCATACATACTTTTCTTCACTGATTCATTACCTACTGGGCCTAACCTTTTTTTACTCTGCTGTCTCGCTCTCTCAATTAAGTCGGGATATATTTGCTTGCTCGTGGGTGATGCAGCGTTCGCTCAGTAGAAAGCTCCTTGTGGTTGATTGCTAATTGGGAAGATGCCAATGTATAGTACTGGGCAACTTTCTTTTCTTCTATTCTTTAATAGAGCATGCAAAAAGGTTCATAATTTTCGACAGCAAAGTATATCACTTTTAGATGGGCACTAAGATTTCGAAACCAACCTGTCGCATGTAATGTTAAACGCGAAAAAACCTATCAGCTCACGTAAACGCAGAATGTCTTTTACCTTGAAGAACTGTAAAGTGCATGATGACGAGTGGGGCGTCGGTCCATCCGCGCCTCCGACCGTCCGTCCGTCCTTGCGTCCATCCGTCCATGCATGTCTGTCTGTCCGTCCGTCTGTCGATGCATCCGTTCATCTAGTGAACACTCCAAGTACCGCCATCTCGCACCTTTTCATCATATATTTATCTTATAGAAGTACCGCCATCCAGTTGGCATTCCAAGAACTAAACAAGAGGTGGCACGCCCAGACCTGAGGAGCGGCACGCGCACACTCTCTTACGACCTGCGTTTCGTGTCTTTGCTAGGCGATAACTTTCTGTGGCAGCACAGCCAAGGCTACGACGCCCAAGCACGCCCTTTTAAGTGTGAATACACTTTATAAGCGACCGCCCCGCCGCGGTGGTCTAGTGGCTAAGGTACTCGGCTGCTGACCCGCAGGGCGCGGGTTCGAATCCCGGCTGCGGCGGCTGCATTTCCGATGGAGGCGGAAATGTTGTAGGCCCGTGTGCTCAGATTTGGGTGCACGTTAAAGAACCCCAGGTGGTCTAAATTTCCGGAGCCCTCCACTACGGTGTCTCTCATAATCATATAGTGGTTTTGGGACGTTAAACCCCACATATCAATCAATCAATCAATCAACTTTATAAGCGACCCCAAACCATCCACCGCCATCGGCGGCGTCCGCAGTCTTCTCTCTATCTTTAAAAGAAAGAGGACTTGGCGGGCCGTGGCGCGATGCTCTACCGAATAAGCCACGGACGCGACGCTGATATCGGTGTCAGTAACGCGCCTTATATCCCCTCCCCCTTCGCTCGCTCCTCCGCTCTACTCGCTCGCTGCAGCTGCGCGCGCACCACTCTCTCTCGCGCACCCGCCTTCTCTCTCCGTCTCCCGTCGAGAGCGGGTCGTGAGGGGGAGTAAAGTTAAAATCCGTTGACATTCGCCGGTGAGTTAACGTAAACTCCCCCGTGTGATCAAATTGCGATTCCCAGGAACCATTACACCATAAAGGCACCATAGTGTGATTAATAAATATAATAGTGCGAATTAATAAATACCCCTCATAGCATCATCCCGTGTATTCACACTTAACCATGTTCACCCTCGGGGAAATGCTTGAGAGTTTTTTTTACTATGTTTCTGCATGTAGTCCACGGACGCTAACTTTTGTATACTTTTAGCATAATGAAAAATATAAAAAGAAAAAAATGTGAATAATATGCTAGAGATTGTTCGCATTAATATTAGGAATCATCACCTGTGTGTGTGTTTTTTTTTTTTTTTGCTGCCTCTAGCTTTCTGTTTTTTTTTTCTGCCATTTCACCTTTTCCCTGGCCCGGTAAACAACAATGGCGTCGCTCGGTTGCAGCAAGTTCACATCGAAGCTTGTGAGCGAGCATGAGTGCGTGTTTTTTAAATGATCTGTATTCATCGAGCAGGGAGAAACGAAGGTAGTCTGGTAGTTTCCCCGAAGAAGAAACGAAGAAGCGATGGTATAGTCTGGCAGTTGCACTTATATACACTATGGTTTTAATGATAAATATGGTCGAATTTCCTTACTGCGCAAAAAGCACCAGAGCTTAGAAGAGCTGCTTTCGAAGAAATTCCGGCACAAGAGTCGGCGGGTGCTTCGTTGTTAGAGAGCAAAAAAATTATATTACACGTGACGGAAAAATCCGGGAATCTGCAAAGGAAATGAATAACCCAGGCCATCGGCGTGGCAAGAGGTATTCTTTTAAGCAGCCATGCTTCTGCTTGAAAATGCAGTGAAAATAACGATCAAGCTTTGCAAACACACGCGCCTTGTGTATAGCCTTCTAAATACATGTAATCTGGCAGAGACACTGCGTGGTACAAGAGTACATTGCCATTGGGCATCTAAACATGTGATTATCATAATGGCTTCATGGGTTAAAGCCGGCCACCCATTAGAAAGAACACACTTATTACTTATAAAACATTGCACAGGCATAACTGCTCGTAGTTTAAAGCAGGCTGCCTATTACACACAGTGCAGACACATGAGAGAGAGAGTAAAACTTTATTGAAGGGGAAAGGGAGAGGGGCGTTTTAGAGCCTTTATGGTTGGGGCCCTACGTCCAGGGCTCCACTGGCCTTAGCCGCCCGCCGGACTTGATCCAGTAGTGCGAGCTGCACTCCTGGGTCCGAGCTAGCGAGGTGTGCCTCCCACTGCTCCATACTAGGTGTTAGAGGTTCGCCGAGAAAATTGGTTATGTCGCTTGGTTTACGATCGCACCCCCACGATATGTGGTAGAGAGTCGGTCTTCCGCCGCACCACGGACATACAGCCGGGTAAAGAGTTGGATGTATCGCGTGTAACTTCAGTAGGTGCGGAAATACATCCGTTTGAATTTTTCTAAGGTCAGTGGCCTCTTCCCCATTAAGGGATCTGTGAGGTGTTCCACATTTTTGACGCGTGAAGCGCTGGTGAGCTAGAATCTCCCTAGGTAAAATTGGCATGGTCAATGAAAGAGATGGATTCTCCGCTCGGTTACAAAACGCACGAGCTAGAGCGTCCGCCCTTTCATTGCCTTCGAGACCTGCGTGTCCCGGGCACCAGATCAAGCGATGGTGGTGAGTGAGTTTGGATCCTAGCAGCCTCAGCCCCATTGCTGGAAGGCGGCCCCTTAAAAAGAGCCGGCAGGCTTCCTGGGAGTCGGATAAAATAACTGATGGCTCCCCTCTACGCTCCTGAAACCTTAAGGCTAAGGCTATGGCCATCGTCTCCGCCTTTGTAGCCGAGGTCGTGCGTACGGAGGCACTCGTTAGCAGCGTCATGTTGTTATCGACAACAGTAATTATGTGTCTCTGCCAATCGAAACTGGCCGCATCGACGTACGCGACATTGGAAGCTGAGCCGAATTGCTTTCGAAGCCAGTTTACCCTCGCAGTACGTCGCTCAGCGTGAAAGTCGTGATGCATATTTTTGGGCACCGGTGCGATTGAGATTCGCCTGCGAACCTCTTGGGCTACGTCGACCAGCTCCTCATCAATGTGCTGTGGGTGGGGCGAAATTCCTATTCTAGTGAGTATCGCCCTGCCTGCTGAAGTTTCACTTAGACGATTCCTCTGAGACATGAGGACTGCGGCACTGAGCTCAGCATAAGTGTTATGTATACCGAGAGCTAGGAGCCGCTCGGTCGGTGTGCTGGTGGGTAGACCAAGTGCTGCCTTAAAAGCGCTTCTAATGAGCACATCCACCTGGCTCTCCTCACTTCTGTCGAGTGAGTGGTACGGTAGGCCATACGTCACTCTGCTCAAAACTAAGGCCTGGACAAGCCGGAGAGTATCCTTTTCTTTCATGCCTTTTTTATGATAAGTGATGCGACGGATCATTCTAGCTATCTGTTTAACCGTAGTCTTTAAGGTGGTTATCGTGTGACTGGCTTTGCCATTGCTTTGGACCCAGAAGCCAAGTATACGGGCCTGAGTAACCTCGGCTATGGCATGGCCGTCTACCTGTAAGTTTATGTCACCGTTACTTTTGTAATACTTACTGTGTATTCTTATGAGTTCAGATTTTTCAGGCGCACAGCTCAGCCCACTATTTCTTGCGAACTCTGCCACAGCTGTCGCAGCAGCCTGGAGGGTCTGCTCTTTCAGCGCCAGTGAACCCTTCGTAGCCCAGAGTGTGATGTCGTCCGCATACAATGTATATCCAAGGTGCGGGATTGCTTCGAGCTCGTGAGCAAGTCTGCGCATAGCTATGTTAAAGAGCAAGGGGGAGATGACTGCCCCTTGCGGTGTGCCTTTATTTGGCATCGAGAACGGCACCGACCTCGTGTCGCCTATCCCAATAGTTGCCGTCCGCCCAGAGAGGAAGGATTTAATGTAGTTAAATGTACGCTTTCCGCAGCCGATTGTGTTGAGTTCAGAGAGAATGGCCTCGTGCGAAACATTATCAAAGGCCCCTTTGAGGTCGAGGGCCAAAACCAAATGTTCGCCTCCCCTGGGTACGCAACTCATGACCTCTTCTTTTAAAAGGAGGAAGGCATCCTGGGTTGAGAGTCCGGAGCGAAAACCAATCATGGTAGCGGGAAACAGATTTTCTTTTTCAATGTAATTTTGAAGCCGTGTCTGTACTACTCGCTCGTAGAGCTTGCCCATGCACGAAGTAAGCGAAATGGGCCGCAGGGCTCCGAGCGATGGTGCTTTACCGGGCTTTGGTATAGTTATTATTTTGGCTTCCTTCCACTCCGGAGGAACGTGACCTTGGGACCAGCAGTGGTCGTTAAGAAATTGCGTTATCTGCTCAAGAACCTCAGTGCTGAGGTTTCTTATCATAGCGTTTGTTATACCATCCGACCCCGGCGCAGAGTTCCGATTGGCTGCCTGGGCTGCCGCGAAAACCTCTTCTTTCGTGATTGCGGCGTCTAATGTGGCATTCTCGCTGCCGATGTACTCTAATGTACATGGCGGAACCACATCAGTACCGATATAACGGTCTTTAAGCGCCTGGATCAACTCTCCGTCGGTGCCGGGGTAGCTGTGTACTATTCTTTGAAGAATGCGGTTCATGGAGGACTTAGATTTGTCCGGCTCCAGCATGGACCTCAGTATCGCCCACGTCTGGCTAGTCCCTAGTGTACCGCGGAGAGAACCGCAAAACTGCACCCAACCATCGGTGGCAAGTTTCGTTGCGTATTCATTCGCTTCCTCCGACAGAGCAGCGATTCGCCTGTAGAGGCAGCGGTTGAGGCGTTGTTTTTTCCATCTCTTGATCAGGCGTCGCCTACTATCCCACATGTGCAATAGGTGCCGGTCTATCGCAGGCGCCTCAACTGTGCGCGCTATTTTCTTAGAGGTGGCATCATGCGTTTCTCGAATGAAAGCAACCCACCCACTGACATCACAGGGCGTTTGCTCCGGCAGAGGGCGCTTTCGAAAGGTCACCCAGTCTGTCATCACAACGTCCCCAGCGACACGACGAACTTTTGGTGATGCTATAGAGGTGCTAAGAATATAATGGTCACTACCAAGGTTTTCATCGAGGTTTGACCACGTGGCATTTTTAATGTTGAAGGTGAAGGTCAAATCAGGGTACGTGTCCCTGCTAATGCTATTACCAAGCCTGGTGGGTGCTGTTGGCAGAGTGATAAGGGTAAAACCTAATTTAGACGTGGTGTTCTCTAATAACACTCCCTTGGGTGAATCCCGGACGTAGCCCCAAGCGGTGCTCGGAGCATTAAAGTCGCCCACCACCACTAATTGATCTCTGGTGCCAACGGCTCGAACTGCCTCGTTTAGGAGTGGGCCGAAGTCGTCATTCCGGTTTTTGGGAGGACTGTATATGTTTAAAATTTTCGTTCGTACTTTTCCTCGTTTTTGTGGGAAGACATCGATAATTTGGTGATTAATGTCAGTCTGTTCGTAATGGTCTAGCGCAACTGTCATGAAGTTACTCACCAGCGCTGCAACGCGGGGGTATTTTGGATCGTATAATGTGTAATATCCCTGCAATTTGACGGGACGGTTCCCAACTTCTTGCAGGCATATTACATCAGGTGGGATTAGTGCCGAATGGATGTAATTCTGCAATGCCGCCGCTCGTTTGTGGAACGTGCGACAATTCCACTGCCAGATTTCTAGGTGGTCGGAGTTTTGCGTGGAATTAGTTCGCGCCATGGTGACTACTGCCTTTATTGGGGGGTGTCTGCTTTCTCCGTGATTCGACGGTCCTTCGGTAGTGGACTGCTCGCGGAGGTAACACTGACCCGCTTGTTGATGGCACGCTGAATGCCTACAACTGAGTCATTAACGTATCGTCTTTGTTGTTCCGTTTCTGCTGCAAACTCTTTCCTGTACTCCGAAAACATTTGATGCATTTGCTGCATCATCTGCTCTCGGAGTTCAGACGCTGCTCGTTGCTGTTGTGATTGGAGTTCTCGCATTAAGTTTCGCAAGCTCTGCAACTGTTCCCCCATCTGTAACTGGCTAACGTGGGCCTCCTCGCTAAACCTCTGAGGTATGTCTACTTTCGCCGTTCCTCCCTCCAAAGAGTGGGCTACGGTTGCCCTGGAGATAGCATGAGTGGCGTTGTTGTTCGCCTCTAAGGCGTTAAGCCTGGCTTCAAGTTTGGTTTCTAAAGATGATATGATTTTGTGGAACTCCCGGCGTTCCTCCTTAATCTGGCATCGAAGTTTCTCGTTTTCTAAAGCAAGCTGCTTATTCTCGGCAACCATTTTCTGATATTCGGGATTCTCAGTTAAGGGAGCAGATGGAGACACAATCCTCGTCCAGCTCACCGTGTTTGCTGGCTGGCAGGCGGCTGCCTCCGTCCCCTCTTTGGGCGGCGTCAAGATTTGTACCAGCGCTTTCTTCTTCTGCTGCTGATGCTGCTGCTGTTGCTGCTGCTGCTGTTGCTGTTGCTGTTGCTGCTGTTGCTGCTGCTGCTGCTGTTGTTGTTGCTGCTGCTGTTGCTGCTGTTGGTGCTGCTGCTGATGCGGCTGTTTGTTGAGTCGTTTTCTGGACGCAGACTGGGCTCGACCCTTTGAGGAAGCCCGTGACTTGGATCTTGAACGTGAGCGTGATTCCACTGACGAGTCCCGCTCGGAGCTGAACCAGCGTGGATGGTGCCTCCGTTTTGGCTGATCCACTCGGGACCTCCTAGGCGGAACGTGTTTAAGCTTCTTCTTGCACATTTTGTCACCTGTCATATGGTCCTCACCACATATCACGCACTTAGGGGTACACGCGTGTCCTTGTGCGGGTTCACGTGTTCCACACGTGGAGCATACATTGGCGTCGGGCGTTGGGCACACGTCAGTTCGATGCCCTGTGGAGTGGCATACCTTGCAAGCCTGCCTCGTAGGCTTGTGGGGATAACAGATGGCTTCCGCTCCCATGAAATAGACGCACCTAGGCAGTGTGCTGCCCGTGAAGGTAATGATGGCGGTCTTCGTAGATCCGAGCATGCGTGCCCGCTCAATCTTGACCCCCTGTGTTCTCACACGGAGATTCGCCATGAGTTCTGCTTGAGAAGTCCCCGACGGAATACCATGGACTATGCCTCGTAGGACGTCCTCAGGATCCGCCACATACGAGTTGAATGAGTGCACTCGTCCCCTGATATTCAGATGCGTGATCTCTCGCAGCTCTTTGGCTACATGCTCGTGGGGCGTCGATACGATGATAATATTCGAGCCCGGGTGGACGCGCAGCATGAAGCTACCACCGTCGAAGTGTCGGTGGCAAGCGTCTATTACAGCGGTGGAAAGTTCATAGCCGAGTATGTCTTTTACGGCGAGGCCTTTGTGAGGCCTAAGAATGATCTTTATGTCGTCCTTTGGCAGGGGCGGGAGCGGACGGCGACTTCTCGTACGACGTCGGCGCTTCACCTGACTTCCCTGCTTCGGTGGGCTGCTTGACGAGGCGTTGCACTCCACAGCTTCTGACGCGTTTTTCTGGTTTTTCTTCTGGTTCTTCTTTTGCCGGCGTGTCAAAACCGTGTGCCAGCCATCCTCCGTCCATGCGGCACCATCGTGGCGTTCCCCTGCAGACACATTGTCGACTTCTTCGGACGAACCCTGCGGTGACCAGGTCTGAACGTCCATTTGAGTGGTTTCTGTAGCAGACTCCTCATCTGTGTGAACCAGTGGCTGCTCCTGAGGAGACCTCGGTGTTTCCTGAAGAGCGTCCATCCGCCGACGCTTGAGACGCGGCCACGACGCAGAAGCCGCTATGCGGCGGTGCGTCTGGCCGGGCGCGACGGTCGCTGCCTCGAAGTTTTCAGCTTGCAGAAAACCGAAAAACAGCCACTCACCGCTGAAATTCGACGTTCACTGTTCGCTGTACTTTCACGAATCCGATGCACTTCAAACAACCAGAAATCGCCGAAAAACCATAGAAAATCTGCGGAGCCGATGCGACGCGCGTCCGCACACCGTGGCCCCCTCGTGCAGACACATGAGAAATTTTAGGGGCGAAGCTCCTTATAGTGGCACCCGTTCGTCCCCAGTAGTATGTAACAAGTATAACATTTTGACCTCCAAGGTGGTGCCGGTGAGAGACTACTTCTGTGCGTTGTTGAACAATAAAAAAAAGTGCTCATTGTACATGTCAGTGGCTGCTAATGGGGAATGAGAGACAGGAGCGTTCGGCTTTTAGTTAACGCGCAAGCTGCGATCACCATTAGCTGCCATTGGCATGTACATTAAGCACTATCTGACAAGAAAGGGTTGCTACGTTATACTCGCTGGGTGTAACCTCCTTAGCTTTAGAAAGGTTTAGCGAGCGTTGAGCCGCAGTGCCATGAATACAATGAACTTGTATATACCATGAATGAACTCGAGGTGGTTAAAAATGGGAAGTAGATACGAAGCGCAAGCCGTAAAAAAAGTAAAAGCCGAATTCTCCGCCTCTCATTTCCCATTAGCAGCCATTGGCATGTACATTGAGCACTATCTGACTGAAAAAGTTTGCTACGTCATACTCGCTGGGCGTAACCTCCTTGGTTTTCGAAAGGTTTAGCGAGCGTTCGGCCGCAGTGCCATGAATACAGTGAACTAGTATATACCATGAACTCGAGGTGGTTAAAGGTGGGAAGTGGACCCAAAGGGCAAGCCGTAAGAAAGTGTGCGTTTGCCACCTCTCGTTCAGTCCTTGGAATGTCCGCTGGATGGCGGTGCTTCTATATGGGGAATATATCATGAAAAGATGCGAGATGGTGATACTTGGAGTGTTGAATAGATGGACGAACGGACGCATAGACAGATGCATGGATGGACGCATGAACGGACGCAGGGGTGGATGCATGGACGAACGCAGGGACGGACGCACGAACAGACGCACGCGCGGACGGACTGATGGATGGTCACACTGACGAATGCATGGACGGACGGAAGCAAGAACGAATGGACGGACGAATTCTTCGCCCCACTCTCCATCATTCACTTCGTGGATATGCTGCCATTTTTTTTACTGGCACAAGCCTCTTCAACTACCTATATCGATTAGATTGTTGTAATCTACAATTAAACGTCTCGAGTAGCATCATACAATGAAAAAAGTATCCACTACGTGGTTGAAGTGAGAAACATTATACAATAAAATGTATGTATGTACTAAATGGTCGAAGGGCACATAGGGACAGAACATTGCTATTGCGTTAAACTCTTAAAGGCGAAGCCTAATGGTCCAGCCCATAATTTGTTTTGTAAATCACAAGGCCACAATGGGCGTCCCGCCGAAATAGCTTAAATTTTCCCGTTTCACCCGACCACCCACTTCCTTTCTAAGAGATTTACTCTATTTATTGCCGTATTTAATGCTTATAGACTCGGAAATACTTGTGTGGATACACAAAAAAGTGTTTCTGAAAACCAGCAGAAATTTTATGTTCATTTTCTCTTCAAATATTATTGTGCGTTAGATGTTGAAAATAATGACAATATAGTCATTGCTTAGCGTTGCTTACCAGTGGTTTTTTAACACCTGTCGTTGCCCTTTGCAGGTGCTCCATCCGAGCGTTCAAAAAGTGGCACCGAGGAAGTATCGCATTGAAGCTGGTCCGCAGTGAGCGAGAGAAGAAGCACAAGTTCTGGTCGCACTTCCGTTTGTGTAGTACCTTCAAGGGAAGCCAGGAGCCTGACACCTCTCACGCTTGTGTTTAATAAAGGAAGCTGTTGGGCTGTGCTGGTGTGCGTGCACAAAACGCCTAGTAATATTGTGTAGTGCTTGATGCACCAAAACTGTATGGTTTATGATTGACGCACAAAAACTTTTCTTATATGACTTTTTATGATTGAAACACGGCTTGGATAAAGGGCTCCATAGGAATTGAGAACAGCTGGTGTTCCTCCACCTAGATCGCGCGGCACGTGGACCTCTACATTTCGTCGTCTTCAACTTACTACCGCAGCAACGGGGATCGAACCCGCTACCTGTTGGTCGGCAGTCGAGCCCCGTATGCACTCTAACACGGTGTGGAAGAAGCGGTCACTTAAGTGCACATGGCGTCTCCAGTGAATGCTTGCAGCAGACATTAGCCTATAAAGGCATGTATGCACTTTTATCAACCGGACTGACGAAAGAGAATTTTGGAGTGTGAAGAAGAAAACGCATCGTTGGCAAGCAACATCGCCACCGCTTGGGTACTGGGTGCTGGGCTTCTCTCGCTCGGCTCGTGCTGATCATCGCTGGCATCTGCTTGACCGTTGCTCTTTCCTGATCGTGTTTCATCGTAGGACCACCGTCGCAACAGTCGCCAATAAACCCCTTTTCAATTGGTGGAGGGTGCTGACATTCCCCGTCGCCTGAACCTGGGTGCTGCCTTTCGCCGTCACCTAAACCTGGAGCTGCGCAACCGAACGCTACCTCCAATTATGGCTACCAACAACACGCAACCTAGCTCTTCCACTCCATCCCCCAGCAACCCCGGCGTTCTTCGTTTGCGAGAGCCCAAGGTCTTTAGCGGAGCTGATGAGACCAACGTGGAAGACTGGTTCGCTAACTACGAACTGGTGAGCGCGAACAACGAGTGGGATGACGCGAACAAGGTGCCTAACATCATCTTTTGCCTCACTGACGTGGCCGAAATGTGGTATAACAACCACGAAAACGACATTACGACGTGGTCCATCTGACGTCGTTTGCTGACGTTTTCGGCCGACCCGCTGTCCGCAAGTCCAGAGCCGAACAGCGCTTGCGGACTCGCGCACAGAAGCCATCTGAATCGTTCACCAGTTACGTCGAAGACATTAATTATTGGTCTTTGCAACCGTGTGAACACCGCCATGCCCTAGTCGGAGAAGATCAACACATCCTCAAAGGGATAAATGATGGCGCATTTCAGATGCTCCTGGCGCGCAATCCTGCCACCGTTGCGGAACTTGTGACTTTATGTCAAAGTTTCAACGAGTTGAGAAAGCAGCGCGGCCTGACTCGGCCATTTTCCTCTCACGCTGACTCCCTATCTAGTCTTACTTCTGTTCCTGATTACTCAACAACCCTGCAAAAGATCAAAGACTTTGTGCGTGAAGAAGTAGCTCGGCAGCTGTCGTTGATTCCCTTCACGGAGCAGCCGCCATCCTCTCGTCTGCCCTCCCCACTCCGCGACGTTATTGCCGAAGAGGTAGCTAGGGCTGTTCCCGTCGCTGCCCACCAGCAGCCACTGGCCATGCCTGTTCCTCATGCGCCGGCTATGCAGCCCGTGGCTGCGCCTCATACTTATGCCCAGGTGGTACGCAGCAGACCACGCCAGCAGCATTTGCCCCCCATGTCTGCACTTGCTCCCCACTCTACCCCTCTTTCGACACCTTGGGCCGCACCGCGAGTCAGTAATTCCTGGCGCACTGCTGACAATCGACCAATCTGCTACGCCTGCGGTACTCTAGGACACGTGGCACAATATTGTCGTCGTCGCTTCCAATCGAAACACAACGCTACTTGGCCGTTACCGTATGACCCGCAGCCGACGCACCTACCTGTTCCCTACCCCTCACCGCAGTATGGCTACACTAACCTTCCCGAGTCTCAGACACCTCAGCCCCCATCTCTGACTCACTCTCCCCGCTCGTAGTCTCCTCACAGGCGATCTCTGTCCCCAATGCGTCCCCAACCCGCTTCCTCCAACCGGGAAAATGAACCCCGCAGTTCCAGAGGCAAGAACTGCGCCGTCGTCGAAATGCCCAAGTCCTAGCACTTCACCTGCTAACGTCGTCGCCATATCTGTCGATGGTGTTTCTACCTTTTCCCTCACCGACGCAGGTGCTGCCGTTTCTGTTATGGCCGCCCAGCTCTGCCGCTTCCTACGCAAAGTGACCACGCCGCTCTCTGGACTATCGCTTCGTACGGCTAGCGCACAACCAGTTCAGCCTCTCGGCACCTGTACAGCCCGCATAATCATCCAAGGCTCTATGTACGTTGTCGAGTTCATCGTCCTTTCGGTGTGCTCGCATGACGTTATCCTTGCGTGGGACTTCCTGTCACATCATCATGCCGTCATCGACTGCGCACGCGCTGAAGTTCAATTTTCGCACCTGTCTGACGAACATTTGCACGAAACCCTTGAGCGGTCCCCAAAACTCGTCGTGCGTGAAGACACTGAAATTCCGCCAGCCTCTCTTGCCGTTGTCCCTGTTTGCTGCGATGACCATAACGATGCTTCAGTAATGTTTACACCTTCCGACATTTTCATGAGCCGCAGAGCCATTTCCTTGCCTTTCGCTACACTTGACGTCACTGCTGGCCGAAGCAATATTTTTCGTCCACAACAACCTTTCTGCGCCGCTTACGCTACTTGCCGGCGAATGTCTCAGTCGAGTGGAGTACCTCGATTCCTCTTTATTCCTTAACATGCCAGACGAATCGCGCAGTAGCGCCTCGACCGAACTTCATGCCCTTTCCCCACTGGAATGCTCGTCGAGTGACACCTTTTCGAGTTCCATCGACGACACCTTAACTGCTCAAGAACGCGCCGAGCTTCTTAATCTCCTCCAGCACTTCGCGAATTCATTCGAGGTTTCTCAGCCGCAATTGGGTCGGACTTCCGCAGTGCACCACTACATTGACACCTGTTCGCACCAGCCATTGCGTCAAAGACCGTACCGTGTCTCTGCTGCAGAACTTCACGTCATCAACGACCAGGTCGAAGAGATGCTACGCCGTCGCGTCATTTAACCATCGCACAGTCCTTGGGCATCTCCTGTCGTTCTAGTTCGAAAGAAGGATAGATCGATTCGATTTTGCGTCGACTACCAGCGATTAAACAAGGTGACACGGAAAGACGTCTATCCATTACCGCGCATCGACGACGCCCTTGACAGCCTCCAAGGAGCCGAATTCTTCTCCTCCTTGGACTTACGATCGGGATACTGGCAGGTTCCTATGGCAAAAGCTGATCGCCAAAAGACTGCGTTCATTACACCAGATGGCCTGTACGAATTTAACGTAATACCATTTGGGCTTTGTAATGCTCCTGCCACGTTTTAACGACTCATGGACAACACACTGCGTGGACTGAAGTGGTCTGCGTGTCTATGCTACCTCGACGACATCGTCGTTTTCTCTCCCAATTTTCCTACACATTTGCTTCAGCTCCAACTGGTTCTGACGTGTTTAACCAACGCTGGGCTCCAACTGAACCTTAAAAATGGCCGCTTCGCCGTGCGAGAACTGTCCATCTTGGGACACATCATGCCCAAGTATGGTGTTCCACCCGACCCTGCAAACCTGCGAGCAGTTGCTGAGTTCCAGAAACCTACTACACTGAAAGAAGTACGCATTTTTGTTGGACTATGCTCGTACTTTCGGCGCTTCGTCCGAAATTTTGCATCGATCATTTCACCACTGACCAACCTCCTACGCGGTGACGCACATCTTTCATCCTGGTCTCCTGACTGCGACGTTGCGTTTGCCACGCTCCGTAATCTGCTAACATCTCCTCCAATTCTTCGGCATATCGGCGCAACAGCTGCAACGGAAGTTCACACAGACGCTAGCGGGGTTGGTCTTGGCGCTGTCCTCGCCGAACGCAAGCCGGACTACTCCGAATACGTCGTCGCTTATGCGAGTCACACGCTTACTAAAGCTGAGGCCAATTACAGCATCACTGAAAAGGAGTGCTTAGCGCTAGTGTGGGCGCTTCGCAAGTTCCGCTCTTATTTGTACGGTCGCCCATTCGGCCTGGTAATGGACCACCATGCACTTTGTTGACTCGCCACATTGAAGGATCCTTCTGGTCGGCTGGCTCGGTGGGCACTGCAAATCCAGGAGTAATACATTCACGTCATCTATCGCAGCGGACGCAAGCATTCTGACACCGACGCCCTGTCGCGTTCGCCTTTACCTCCCGACTGGGCCTGTGGAACCACTGGTACACACTCCGTCGCATCTCTCGACCTCGACTCCTTTCCAGTGAACAACAAAAGGACCCGTCGATCGCTTCCCTTTTTGACTGTCTTTCTGAATCATCAACCACTGCGGTACCACGATCTCTCCGATGTCAAGCTGCTCATTTCGCCATACGTGATCGGCTGCTACACCTACGCAACTACGCCCCTGAAGGTCGTAAGTGGCTCTTGGTTGTCCCGCGCAGCTTGCGATCACAAATCTGCACCTCCTTTCACGACGATCCCCAATGTGGTCATGCCGGAGTTTTTAAAACCTACGAACGCATTCACCATCGCTTCTACTGGCGCGGAATGTATAATTTTGTTCAAAAATTTGTTATGGGCTGCCCTGACTGCCAACGCCGCAAGTCACCGCCTTTCCACTCGTCCGGTGCGCTTCAACCGCTTCCGTGCCCTGCCAAACCTTTCGATCAGATCGGAATTGATCTCAATGGCCCTCTACCGACAACATCAGATGAAAATAGGTGGATCATAGTCGCTGTGCACCATTTAACACGCTACGCTGAGACCGCCGCCCTTCTAAGTGTCACTGCGCGGGACGTAGCATACTTCGTCCTTCATCGCTTCATACTACGACATGGTGCACCTAGAAAACTACTAAGTGACCGAGGTCGAGCTTTCCTATCAGAAGTCGTCACGTCTCTGCTTTCTGAATGCCATGTTGTTCATCGCAAGACCACGGCATACCACCCGTACACTAACGGCCTCACGGAGAGATTTAACCGCACCCTTGGTGATATGCTCGCGATGTATGTGACATTCGATCATACTAACTGGGATCGCATTCTTCCATTCATCACGTTCGCATACAACACCGCGGCACAGTCTACCACAAGATTTTCACCTTTCTTTCTTCTTATGGACGCGAACCATCCCACACCATCCACACTCTCCTTTCATACCGTCCTGACGCATCCGAATGCCCATCTGTGTCCGAAGCTGCCCAAAATGCGGAAGAGTGCCGTGAACTCGCACGCTCCTTTGCGTCACAAGAACAGCAGCGCCAGAAAGGAAACAATGCCAACTTTTCACAAAGCCACAGCTATTCCCCGGGATCACTTGTATGGCTGGCTGTTCCTTACCAAATCTCCGGCCCTTCCTCAAAACTCGTTCTAAAGTACGAGGGCCCATACCGCGTTTTGGAGCAAACCTCGCCGGTGAATTTTCTCATTGAACCACTTTCCCCATCTGACGACATGCGCCGGCGTGGACGTGCCATCGTCCACGCCGCCCGCCTTAAGCCATATCATAGCCCTCTGCCTCCAGACTCTTAGGTCGCCAGGATGGCTCTTTTTCGGTGGGGGCAAATTGTGAAGAAGAAAACGCATCGTTGGCAAGCAACATCGCCACCGCTTGGGTACTGGATGCTGGGCTTCTCTCGCTCGGCTCGTGCTGATCATCGCCGGCATCTGCTTGACCGTTGCTCTTTCCCGATCGTGTTTCATCGTAGGACCACCGTCGCAACAGTCGCCAATAAACCCTTTTTCAGGAGGAAATGTTTCATTAAAATTACCCTCTATAGGTATGTTTGCTATTTAGAATTTGAGGTTTTTTTTTACATAACGTTAATGAAATCCTGCATGTAAATTGTGCTCCTTTATTGTAGTATTCGCAATATGTGTGGGGAAAAAACTAAATTTGACGAAAAGACGACCTGCCTCCACAGAGACCGAAGCTGCCATCTCTGGATCACACACCCGATGCTCTCCCCAACTCTGCTTTTGCGGTGGTTGTTCCTTTGTCCTCTTTGCAGGGTATTTACGTGTATGCAAATGAACACCTAATACTACAGTGCAACAAAATTGCACACAAATGGACGTAATTATGTGCACATAAGTATACTAAAACGTGGACGAGGGGACAACTGTTGCTTTAAATCAACTGGTAAGAGCAAAGAACGCGTATTTAAAAACCTGCAGCAAGTTCGATCTCTGTCGGTGGCAAGATGTTCTTGTTCACCGATTATCTGTGGCGCCTGGCAACTGTGTGGCATTGGTTAAGAATGTAGTGGTTTTATAAAATAGTGCGACGCTCTGGAATAGCGTAGCTTCTATATTGGAAAGATTACAGATTACCTAAAAAATATAGAGCTTTTTCTAATGTATATATCCATTCAAACAGAAAAGTTTTGTTTTTAAGTATAAAACATTAAAACAAAGCAAAATTCTTAACTTTTAAACGTATATATTGCTGCAGACCAGTTAGAATAATAATACTGTATGATTCGTCAACCAATTAGTTTCACTTATATATGTATATAGCTCCTGTTAGCCACGCATACCTTCGCATTAGAGAACCCAGGAATGAAAGCTCTAAAACACAAGAGACAGGCGAAAATGATTCTATTCCAATACCACGTAAAAGTATTTTTAAAGGATTTTTTGTACCGAAGTAAATAGCTTCTAGGTAAAAAAGAAATGATCTATTGTTTCCAGTTCACCACGAAATGCGCAAAGAGGTGAAAGTGCCTGAGCAGACCTGTGTTTGTAGAAATTTAGATTCGGTATTCGACAGCGGAGCTTCATGATAGCTGCTTTTAGTTTACAAGTTTGACCAAAGACGCTGTGTCAGGGATATAATAAATGCAAATATTCGGTGCAGTTTGACAGTACTGTGTCTAAGACTTTTATAATTTTACGCCTTTGAAATCGAGCAGCAGTCCCATAAGCAGAGGATGAAAAGTATGATAAAATTATTCCACTTATTGATGATTTGGCTATATAATATGCCATTTTATTGAGAAACAAATTAACCCTTTGTGTCCAGGCACCCAAACTAATCAGACTTTTTGAAAATGCAGAGGTGCTACGACACGGAACGCCTTTATTACGTGGGATTCAGTGCCAACCGAAATTGCCACACAAGGAAGTATAGAAAATCAGTTATCATAACAGCTTATGTATATCGGGTACAATTGGCGTAAGGCTACCAATTCTGCCAGTAACTCAGCCACAAAAACGGGTATGAAATTGGGTAGAAGAAGAGAATAGGACCAGTTTGAATTCGGGGTAAGTTTACCCGCACCTGGCTTTTCATCACATTGTGACGCATGATAACGTTTGTTGTAACACTGCACTGATGATATTGTAGTATACTATCTAAATTATTACAGGGAAATAATTTTGCGTTATGAGAACAAATATCATCGAGTAGAATTTCCACAGGGTATGAATTGAGACTAGTTGAGATAGTATCGAATATAGGCACGTTTAGAGACTCCAGTAAACTTTGTACAAATATATTTTCTGGGGTGTGAAATCAAGGCCGTCTAGCACCGAAAAACGATTCCGGGGCGGAAATAAAGGCTGTTGCTGGTGGCCGTAATGGTGATTCACAAATTTTTTGGAATGTCAGAATCATGGAGCTTCATACAATAATACCAATAGATGAATCTGGCACTGCGATTTTGTACCCCTATGCATGAAACTTTGCGCCCCTATGGGAATTATGATAAGTGCAGACTTCGGATTAGATTGCGTTAGCTAGCGAACTTTTCCGGACCTTTTTCTGCAGTTTTAGTTGCGTTCTTCGTACAGCATGGGTTGTGGGGTGCGCTGCGAAACACTCAAACAGCGCCTTTGTAGTTCGAAGAGGCTGAAGACCACTACGTTTGAGATTTGCGGCGCCTTTCAAACTTTACAAGTCGTATTTCACAGTTTAAGTGGAGCGTCGTCCACTCAACGCTGCGCAGCAATGCAGCGTTCCATGCGAAAGCGGAACATTACATCGAGTTCATGTCTTAAATTCGCAGCACTTCTTAGCGAACTTCGGCGACTATGAGCATGTCTATCGATCTATCTATCTATCTAGCCGCCTACGACTTTTAGCTCTCCTGGCCGTTTCGGTAACGGTATCGATACCAAACTTGGTATGGCATAACATGAGTGTATGAAGAAGATATTTGACTAGTTTTAACATGAAAATCGTGATATTTATGCCATGAATGTCATCTTTTACATTTCATAGTCCTGTAACTCTTGCGGTGATTTAGTTCAAAGGGCAGCAAACTGGTATGGTATAACATGATTGCATGGCGAACACAAGCAACCGACCCTAAGATGAAAATCATGACATGCGAGTCATGTAGCAACATGACTACGTTCGACGCTCATGGTGCGCTTGTGCACGTTTCGCTAGCGTCACATATACCAAATTTTGTATTACAGTACGTGAATGAATGACGAAGATATGTGACTGTTGCAAAAACGATAATCATGAGATGCGTGTTATGCAACAACATGACTGCGTGCCACGCTCATGATGCGCTCTCGGCCGTTTCGCTAGCTTCACGTGTACCAAACTCGGTATTGTGTGGCCCAAATGGATGACGAAGGTACGTGACTGGTGCAAACAACATAATAATGAGATGCGTGTCATGTGAGAAGATGACTACATGCCAGAGTCAAGAAGCCAACGCATTTTGACGTGACGCGCTGCATGTGCTCGGCGGCGTTCATTTCGTCGCGTCGTGCCGGCGTTGCCACGCCAGGCGCCGGTCCTACCATACAGTCGCAGGCGCGCGCCGCGCTGCGTTGCTTTGACGCATGCGCGTTTCAGTGCGTCTGGCGTCCCTCCGTCACGAAAAGAGGGAGACGTGGTGTTGTCAGGGTAACGCGTTCGTGTGAAATGGAGCACCTGTACATAATGTAGCGTCATTTAAAGATGTGTTGCTCAATAAAAAAATGCATCATTGTCACCTTCCCCCCGCATGCTTCACATAACATCGATTCCCAGGTACGTGGGATCTGCCAAATTTTTTTTTCGTTCTTATGTGAAAACGAAAATGATCCACTGCTGTTTGTTGATGTTCACAGTCGTTTAAGTATAAAACTATTGTTATCTTCGAACATGACTTTCTCATTCAGGCGCTCTTTAGAGATGCGTGATTACTTTCTGTTCTTCAGAATAAAATTGAGCGATATGGAATGTCTTCCACGAATAGAATTGATAAACCTGGTGTATTGCTGCCTTGTATTGTGTTCATAAGGGTTGTGGTTAAATGACGCGAGAACGAAACTTAAGTTTTAACTTACCTATTGAAGAATCAAATAATTGGAAACGTTTCGCCTACGCATTGTTCTTAAATTTCATGTTGTGCGTCTCGGCGCGTACTAGCGTCTTGTTGGGTTTAGTTGACTGAACTATATTTAACCAGCGGTTGTGTCTGAGGCTTAGTTGCCAGGCATCCATCACCGTTCGGGGAACATCTAAAACCGATATAATGAAACACGAACACAGGTTTCAACATTACTAAAGACGAACGAAAAAAATGGCGGGAAGACACACTTCCAGTGCCCACCGAACCGGTTTATTGGGTTTCTCTATGGTGTTTTAACGCTTATTTGATGGCAGGGCTGTTTAGAACGTTGTCCGGCTCTGAAAATTTATCATTTGACATTGTTTCACTGACCAGAATTTTTAGGGGCCAAGCTCCTTAAAGCAGCACCCGTTCGTCCCTCGTAGTAGTTGTAGTCGTAGTGGGTAACCAGTCTTACGTTTTGACCTGCAAAGTGGTGCCGGTGGGAGATTTCTCCTGTGTATTGAACAATAAAAATTCGCAGCGTGCGTCAGCTAAAACCCGAATTCTCCTGTCTCTCACTCCCCATTAGCTGCCATTGACATGTACATTGAGCCCTATCTGACAAGAAAGGGTTGCTACGTTATACTCGCTGGGTGTAACCTCCTGGGTTTAAAAAGGTTTAGCGAGCGTTGGCCCGCAGTGCCATGAATACAGTGAACTAGTATATACCATGAACTCGAGATGGTTAAAAGTGGGAAGTAGACACGAAGCGCAAGCCATAAGAAAGTGTGCATGTGCCTCCTCTCGTTCAGTCCTTGGAATGTCCGCTGGATGGCGGTGCTTCTATATGAGGAATATATGATGGAAAGATGCGAGATGGTGGTACTTGGAGTGTTGTATAGATGGACGAACGGACACACAGACAGATGCATGGACGGACGCATGGATGGCTGCACGGACGGATGGACGCATGGACGGACGCAGGAGCGGATGCATGCAGGAACACGGCGACGGACGCACAGATGGACGTGCGGACGCCCGAACAAACGGACGCATGGGCGACCACGCACACGCACGCATGGACGGACGGAAGCAAGAACGAATGAATGGACGGATGCTTCGCCCCACTCTCCATCATTCACTCCGTGGATATGCTGCCTTTTTTTTTACCGATGTGCAGCGCCACTTCGGTAGCGTCTCCCTATTCTGGATGTCACGCGTTCCACCATTAAAAACTGAGTCATTCGACAGGCCACATCTCTTTTAGGGCCTTCCGAAGACACTTTACGAAGACTTATGAAGTTTACTGAAGTATCCCTAAGAATGTTACAACCAAAAGGGATGATGCTACTGTGAAGGATGGATTGGTGTTATCGCGAAACTATATTGTCATGCCAAAAGCCGGGACGCGTCGTCCTTCGCGAATGGACCATATTCTGAGTATTCACGATATAGCGTGAGATCTCGAGATTGCACTGTCTGACTCCAAGGCCTGCCTAATTTTCCTTTACTTCTTTATGTTCACTCTTCTTCTTTTCGCGCTAGTACTTAAGTCTGTCCATGCTCGAAACGTGTTTAGTTCAGTTGCTAGTTGGCGCCTCACACTTTGTGGTTTTTAGTGATGATCGATTGATATGTGGGGTTTACATCCCTAAACTACCACATGATTATGAGAGACGCCGTAGTAGAGGGCTCCGGAAATTTCAACCACCTGGGGTTCTTTAACGTGCACCTAAATCTGAGCACACGGGCCTACAACATTTTCGCCTCCAATGAAAAAGCAGCCGCCGCAGCAGCGATTCGATCCCGCGACCTACGGGTCAGCAGCCGAGTACTTTAGCCACTAGACCACCGTTGTGTAATCTGTGTGGTTTTCAATAGCCCGTGATTACCACATAATTCTCACTGTAGATGCATGTGCACATGCACCTCATGTTTATCTATTATCGCTCGAGGTGTATGTGTTGTGTGTTCATCATTGTATATATCACTGTCATCACCCGGCAACTGGGGTAGCCTGTCAGGTGAAAAACCAGGCAAACCTCTCCAGCTTCCCTTTAAAATAATCCTCTCTCTTTCTCGAGGCGTTGTTCGATCTCTCCGCACAACCCAATTATTGATCGAAATCTGCGCTATAGGAGTTGATTCTTACGTGTTCAAACAAACACTGACAAAATAGTAGTGAATGGGATCCAGCACCTAACTCGGGGTTGACCAGCTCAAGGCCTCCTAACCCGGGTTTGGTCTTCTCAAAAAACTTGATTATGAAATTGAATGCCTCAAGTATTTATATGTACAATAATCTTAATTAGAAAAAGCACACGTCTCTCGAAGTGTTCGAGTTTCTGAAGCTGTTGCCAGAAGTTAGTGTTGTGAGAAGGAATGTGGGCTATTTATAACATTATGTGCCACTTGAGAATGAATGCGACGTTTGTTTGTTGACAAAAGTGTTCCCACATGCGCTCATTCGTGTGAAGTTATCACTGTCGTTTGAAGTTCTTCAAGGCCGGTTCGTCTGGTTCACGGGACAGCTTTCAGCTCTCCTATAGCAGAGTACCAAGTACTCTAAATCGTTCACCACTTTTTGTAAACACACATGTTATACTTTTAGCGGGACGGCTCAGTGCTCTCCCATGGTTGAGTACGATGTACTCGAAATCGTTAAACATTTTTTAAACACATGTGATATTTTTATAGCTTATTGTCGTTTCTGTCGCTTCCGCATTTGGGGCATATAATTAATTGGTAGTGGGTCTTGCCCTGTTACTTGTAGTGAATCCGCTTGCACACTGGTTGGATCTCCCCGCTTTTACACTGGTACGTATTCTACGTTCTCTTTAAGTATTGATTGCATAGCTGAATTCAGTGGCATTTCTGGGAACGTCAACGATTATTCCGCGGGACTTATTAGAGTACACGAGGAAGCAGCAGTGGTCTGTTTTGCCATCGCGCTGAAAGCAAATACCGTAAAGGAAGCATGCAACAAGGAACCGACGTGGTAGTTCAGAGGTTATGATGGTCAACTGTTGACACTAAGGACCCGGGACTGAATTCCTGCGCCACATGTCGAAGTAGGCAAAATTCTATACGCCCACGTACCTCGATTTAGGTGCACGATGAGGAACCTTATAAGTGGTCGCGATTTACAGGGCACTTCACTGTGGCTCACCTCCTGATCACATTGTGTTTTTGGAACGTAAAATTCCAAGTATCATTATTACTGAGTTTCAAAGAATGAATGTTCACGTATCTGTTTACAAAGCAAACACACATGTATACATACCAATAACCTTAATGAAACGTTAATGAAGTTACGTTTGTAGGACAGGCAAACGGTTCCGCCGAGGTGACGCCCAGCTGTTCTTGAGCACAGGCGGCTTCCACGACCCGCAGGACAACTCAAAGTTTTCCAAGGGTAGAGCTTTGCAAAACAGTATCCCAGTGGTCGTGGAGGCGATTACTAGACGTTGCGTCTTTAGTATTAGTCGTTATCTCTAGGCACTTCCACTGTATATAGAGGCTTATCCCTAGGCACTTCCACTTTATAACAACATGAAATTCTTGCATTTATTTGTCTATAGCCTATGTCTGAGTAAATGAAGTATGATATCACAGGGTTTATTTAAGTACTGGTCTGTAATCGCCGGCCGTCGACAGACTGCTGTTTTGTTTGCTTTGGATAGGTGATGAAAACACGCACCATATAAATGCACAGTGTAGTGTGATATGCATAAACGCCGTTACTCGATCCTCCCACTTGTACTCCCTTCCATCCTCCTTCTCGGGAGAGATTGATTCGTCAGATAAGCCGTGACTCGTTCAGTAAATACTGGAATCACGTCGTGCGCCATATGATTATTAATGCTCTCTCCTGGTGAGGTCAAGGTGCGAGCGGGTGTCTACAGCAATTAAACACTTCGGTCTCAATTTTTTGTTTGCCTGACATCAGGATTCGTGGCACTTTGGGGAAGATTCTGCCATTTTGCGATAATTTAGGGGCGAACCTCCTAAAGGCGTGGGTCTGTCCAACCCTTGTATGTTTGTACGTGACCGCCCGTAGTTCGACCTTTGCAAACTGCTCACTACTTCGTACTTGCAAACATCCCACTACGCCCCATCACTGATCACCCACTTCACTGACCATAAGGCAAATACTGTTGAGAAAAAAAGAGTGCAATATTCTTTCCTGATATTTCTCCTCCTTCTTGGCCAATGCCACCCAGAAGATTATCAGAACTGCTCACAGCCGCTGTGCTGCTCACAGTGCTGCTCACAGCACTCGTTTTGCCCGAGCGAGCGCGCGTACGGAAGTCTGTGCATCCATTGCCACAATCGTCTCCCGTTAATAGATAAATTGTTCACGGCAAGCTTTACATGTTTAGCTGCTCTATTATGCCTTTTGGGTTTAAAAAAAGGTACTGGTTTGAGTAATTTATTTTGCTTTACGGCATTTGGAGACTCATCTGTGAGGCATTTCTTTCGCGAAATTGCCAAAGACAGACGCTAACGAACGTGTGGTCAATCTGTAGGAGTGAATTTTAGGGACCAGTAAATTGACAACATATATACGATAAATTTTATTCATTCTATGTAAATTTACACGCACACACACACTTACTATCTAAAGCATGCAGAGAAACTGTTCTTAACGCATTTGCAAAGTTTCTGCAGTTTATTTGTACATTTTCAACACATGTCTTCGGCTAGACACGTAGGTATTGAAGATAGTGTGGGCTACTGCCACAAGTACTTTCTTCAGCACAATATCAGGGTGATGACCAATGCGAGAGAAAACGAAATCTTTCGTTTACGAAAAACAAAAATGGTCTTGTGACAAACCTAAAGAGCGGCTTTTCCTGTTTTGCTCTGCCTTCCCTACCACCTTTTTTTTTTTTTTGCCCCGCCGCGGTGGTCTAGCGGCTAAGGTACTCGGCTGCTGACCCACAGGTCGCGGGATCGAATCCCGGCTGCGGCGGCTGCATTTCCGATGGAGGCGGGAGTGTTGTAGGCCTGTGTGCTTAGATTTCGGCGCACGTTAAAGAACCCCAGGTGGTCGAAATTTCCGGAGCCCTCCACTACGGCGTCTCTCATAATCATATAGTGGTTTTGGGACGTTAAACCCCACATATCAATCAATCAATCAATCATCCGGCCTCTTTCGCAGTGGTGTGTAGTCGGTCATATAACCTATAGGGCGTGAGGAAACTGTTAACCATATAGCCACCGTGGGAGATTCTACTGCACTGCCGGTTCTTGAATCGGTATATTTTTGGTAGTGGTTCTTAACTATTCAACTTGAAGTAGATATTACACGCCTGAAAACCAATTAAAAAAGTGCTTTACCGTAAGGGCTTACACGCATATAAATTTCAAGGAAAGATATTAAACTAAAGTGCTGACCACAATAATACTACAATAACGACATATGAACACCGGCAAGAAAATACTATTCACAAAACCGACGCACTAAGTAATGCAACAGCGTTCCTTCCATTTTTATCAGCCAAGTGAACAGAGGCAATACAAGGCCGTGGCGCTAATCACCAATTGCAAAGTGTTTACTGACCCTTGAAGGAAAAACGTCTGTTGTAATAATGTTCCGCTACGCACGTTTATTGATTTTATACCAGGGCCTACGCCAACAAGTTAGAAGCACACATGACACCTTTATTTTAGAGGAAGAACAGAACATGGTCGCGATGGAGCCGTTGGAACGACTTAAAAAATATGTAGTACGGACACACGTACCTTCGGCTCACGAAGGAAACGGATGTCACCGTCAGCTTGATGAATGACACGCTCCCATATCGTTTTTTCGGTTGTCTTTAAGTAACGAGGACACTCAGAGCATCGGTTTCTTTGCCACGACAATTCGCCACGCAGCATCGCCCAACCGTTCGGATTTCCAGCCGTACAGATTGCGGATATCCAGTGCACAAAACTCATCTCATATCCACGCTGCAGTTCACGAACACACAAAAATATGGCCATTTCAAGTCGCCGACAAGAACTCTAGCACGCCACGAAAACAAACTTTCGTTGGGCTTGGCGATCTATGTGTGTCGAGCGACGAGAGCAAGCGCAAGCCCGTCTGTGCAACAAAACACACTCGTCAAAAAGAAGTGACGTCAGAGCCCGTGGTCGACACAGTGAGCAGGCCTGATATCTAGGTGGCATTGTTCTTGGCGCACTACTGTGACGTAGACAGTAGTTCCCGTGACGTCTGTATAGCGTGCATGCTCTCGATTCGTTGATATACGCGAAATGTCACATGCGATTTGTCTCCGGTACGGCTTTGCCACGCAGCCACTCATTCCTTCTTTTTGTCTCGTATGAATATCTTGCATGATCAATCGATCAAACTTCATTTTTTGTGTTTACAACTGCGCAAGCGGCAGTAACAGCGTGCAGCCGAGAAGCTAGAAACCTTGATAGGCGCTCGCGCTTAGTGCTGATATTGTTCACGTGCATTCAAGTCCTAAGGAGTGAGAAGGATGCATCGTGTGTATGAAGGAGAGGAGAAAATCACCTCTTCTTTAAACGATGGGTGGTGAGTGGCCCTTTAGAGAACCATAGATTTTTCCATTGTATACCTCCCTTGCTTGTACATGAGCGCCTATAAATCACGTATGCAAACTGCCCCCTACTTCATCCTTGCAAACATCCCACTACGACCCGTAACCGATTTACCACGTCACCGACAATAAAGTCGTTATAATGAAGGGGAAACGGAAGCGACGTAAAGCTGCTACTCACGAATAATAAAATTTCTTCCATAAGTATATGCAGTGTTTGTCACGTCTTTGATGATATAGTGGGCGCTATTCGCGGATGGTTCACGGTTTAGCAATGAAACCCTCCAGCCCTTCGCCCCACTCATCATCAAACGCTCCGTGGCTATGCTGTGATTGTTCTTTCTGGCCGCCTGATTGCCGCTGACTACTAAGTCCACTTCTGTTTGTGATACGGTTACCGCTCTAGATATCTCCCCCGCATTCTTTATACCTGTTGTGATTGCCGTAGCGCATGTTTGGACTTCTTTTCGTGGTCGGTGTAATAGATACAATAGAACGCTGCACCACTCTTCATTGAAAGTGATGTGTAAAACCTGTATTTGTAAAAAGGAACCACTGGATCTTTGAATGATTGATGGACTTTGTGCAGATAAGTGGCCGTGGAATCGTACGAGTACAAACTGCCAACATGAGTACAGGGGACGCCTTAGCGTGCACATCGGCGACACCGGTGACGCCTGTAGAAGAACCGGAAGCAGGAGACGGGGGTCTGCGTGAAAGTCACAGTGCGATGTCTGTGGGACCCGCGTGCCGAATCTGCTTTCGAGGATGCTTGGAGGAAGCGCTGCGCCAGCCCTGCAACTGTCGAGGTTAGAAAAAGCGCTCGAATGTTCCTTCACTTTGGACCTGCAGAGTGCGTTTGCACCACAGCATTTTAGGTGCGAACGTCGCTATACTTGTACTATGCCAATGAACATCGTACAACATGTATGTTCTGATCGAAACGTTGGTTCAACGACCAGTTTGACTACGTCAGCATTGCCAAAAATATGTTAGTACTGAAAAACTCCGCCATTGACTGGAGATCATAAGGCAGGACAATGAGAAGGTTGTTATTTTAAAAACATCACTGGGCTTCAGGAGACAAAGCTGCCAAAATCTACGTAACTTCAGTGAAAGTTTTCTCAAGTTATCGCTAACGTGTATTTGTTTTTTTTTTTTTTTGAGCAAACAAACACTAGCCATCTGGAAAAACTTCGTGAGCTTGCCCTGTGATGTACTCTTGCACAGTGCAAAATAAATCATAAGAAAGAGCGGGTCATAGGTCGTGACACTTGGAAGTCACTCCTGGATCCGAGCATGAAGACGAGTGTGATACCTACATCAAGTGGAACCAATTGTAGTCATACCGTGTAGTTAAACAGACATAATAGGGAAACCAAATGTGAACAATGCCATGGGTGAACGCGAATAAACCAAGCTTGTCTCAAGGTGAAAGCAACTATTGCGGGAAGAATGCCGGGGCAGTGTCGCCCTCGTGAAGCACGCGGTAGCACGCAGGCCACATTCATCGTGTGAAGCAAGTGACAAGTATTGACCTCACCTCAAGGTGCGCGTTTACACCTGATCGCGGTTCTCTCTCACCTGTGGAGTTTGGTGCATCGGTGAGGAGAACAAACCGACAGAGCCTACGAGGAGGTAGAGGAACTAATTGAGTTTAGACGAGTTTCAAGGTTAAAAGTACACGCAATATCGTTTTCTAGCTTTGAAACGGCAGGAGTGGAGCCGTCGCTCATAGGATCACGTGATGTATATGTTCAGAGGAGATATATGCCGAGGTGAACGACGAGAATGAGAAGCATAAGAGTGAGTTAGGCGAGATGTAACGCGAAAAGGCTGACGGGGGGGGGGGGAGAAAGTCGCGTTTGTTGACGTACCCCCCCCCTTCCGGATTGTTGGTCTCTGCCGTTGTGTAGCTTTGTGCGCATTGTATGTGGAACGTGGCCATATCGTTAATTGTGCAAAAAGTGTCCCTAATAGATCTAATGAACATACAGTGAGAAAACCCTGATCATTCTAGAATGAAGTGCTCCTTGGCGAGCACGATGAAGCACATTACCGCCTTGATTGTGGAGTCGTATACTCTACCTCGCTGCCGGTGTCTTAAAGCAGCTCTTCCGATATATTGCAATACGTTCACGGCCACAGCCGAGCTAGAGTGTGATTGGATTGTCAAGAGCTGCCTTACACCGTATCTTATCATCTTAATAGTATCGCACGAGAGGGAAATGAAAGTGGTGCTCTCAATGTGCTTATATATTTATTTTCTACATACTACAGTCATAAATATCGCTAATAGAGGAGTAGAAAGAAAGATAAATACACTAGTTAGAGTCAATACTAACAATATTTCCAATATATGACAATTCAGTATAACTTAGAAATTCCTCAACAAGGCGCTTTTGCGTTCATATTTCTAGGCGGACAGTTCTGGCAATAAATGGCTATATGATTGGCTGTGCGCTAGATGTGTTCATGCATGCGTGTGTCCCTTACACGAATAACCTCAATTTAATGGCGCGCTGCACGTCACACTGGAGTCTCGTTTCAGCAGCGAGCACTGATGAGCATTTCGTTATTGCGTGCGCAGGCAGCATCGGCTTGGTGCACGCTTCGTGCCTCGAGAAGTGGGTGTCGCAGCGCAGAAATGCTCGCTGCGACATTTGCGCCTTCGCCTACCAGGTGGAGGAACGCTCAAAGGTATTGCAATATGTTATACAAAGACTATGCGTACTACGGCCACTATCTTCGCATTCTCAATATGTGGTTTGGGCACACATACGTGTATATCTTCCCTGGGTAAAGCGTTTGTGATTAGAAAATACCTCAAGGGGTCTCTTATGCATCACAAGGAGAAATACGTCATCTGTTTATTCTCGGTCGATGTATTGATCTTCCCGCGCCCCCTTGTGAAATTTTCTGCACCTAACGTGCTTTTGCCACAAGTTATCGGCACACCGACAGTGTTCCAGGAAAACGTCAATCTGTTACATCATAATGATGTCTTCTGGAGATGAATATTTACGCTCGTAACATCTTACAACTTCGGCTTATGGTAAATCCACTGTGTCAAGCTGCATGGTCAAGAAGTTAGAAATACAGGGCTAAAATAACGTAGACAATACTGCAAACTGTTGCAACATTTACTAAGGTCTAAAATCATGTTAAGTACAGATATTACCAAGTATTCACAACAACTTGAATAAACTCACGAGAAACGTTTATCTAACATCATGCTGATGTCAGCGCCGTCCACCAGGAGGCGATTCAGCTACGGCAAGCACACAATTGTCGAGGTGGTGATACACTTTCTTGCGCTGCACGAGAAGGGCCGACGGAAATCGTTTGCTTGCCCGTGCTCTCAGAGGTTTCCCGGTAGTGTAGCTCTATTAGGCGCCGGATTCACAAATGCACCATGACATATACACAAGAACTGTACGATGTGCGTAAAATACCAGCCAAATTCTACCATCCGTGCAAACGACCGACACTCGTAATATTGAAATTTTGAAGTTGTTGCGTAACTGGGAGCTGTGGATTACTGCGCCAACGCCGACGGTCAATTCTCACTTTTGATGATGCACGTAAGTAAGGCTTCCGCCTTAATGAAGAGCGGTTGAAAACTTGATTCATTACAATACCAATAACTCGGTCGGTGCGGAGAGCACAGGAAAATAGTTCATTTTCGTACTTGCCACCCAATCCTAAAATTTCAATACGCTACAGGTCACAAATATTGTACATACATATATATGTTTTTTTTTTATTTTGGTCACATTGGCTGAATACACTCCACTGACCTGCCCAGGCCTGAACACAAGTAAAGAAATGTTTATGTTGACAACCTGCTGTGTTACCTTCAATGATTGGCTTTAAGCTTAGTGACGTGATGTTTGTCACTGCACCAGGGCAATTGTGGCGTCCCTTCCTTCGTTTTCGTTCTTGTGCTATTCCTGAGCGAAAGAACGCCTTCTCGCGGGTAACGTAGGTGTTTATTTATTTATTTATTTATTATTTATTTATTTATTTATTTATTTATTTATTTATTTATTTATTTATTTATTTATTTATTGACAAATAACTTACAGGCCTCACATAGGCATCGCGTAAAATGGGTCGATACAAAGTAAGAACAACTTACAATGACATCAAAAACAAAGTAATAAGCTGCAGGACACACAATTAGGTTCATATGGGGGTTTTGGGAAGGTAAACCCCACATATCAATCAATCAATCAATCAATCAGGAACAATGTATGTATAACATGCAAAAATAATAGCATGTACAGCAAGATAATTTTTAATTCAAAAGTAGTCTATTTTCAAGTGTATTGATATCTAGTCAAATAATTCCTTCTTGGAAGCGGGATTGCTTGAAGGGAGCCTAAAATGGCTCTGACAATTTTCTACAAACACATTGGGCCGATAGACCCCAAGGATAACTTGGAGACCAATTTGAGCTCTCTAAGTGTAATTTATTACAACGCTTCAAAGCTGCGAATCACTCCAGATCCGCTGCAGATTGCTGCGACTCGGCCAAACGTGTTTCCACCGCCTATACACCAACCGACAAGCTCTGCCACAATGACGTCATCGTTTCCAGCTGATCTGATTGGCTGTGGAACGCTTAGGACAGACTGCCGGTATCGGATCGGCGGCGGGATTAACGCGTATGCGGACTCACGCCACATCGTGACGCAGGCACCGTGAAGGCGGAGCTTAGCCCCGAGCGCTCGAAGGAATAGTTGAGAGCAGTTGAGGGTGAAAGGCGGAGTGGAGGAGGAAGGTACTTTTTGTAGTACTCGTAGCTTCGTTAATAATGGGTGTTCCTATTGAACTCTGGTGCCAATGATTTGCTCCAGTAGTGCTCTAACCAAAAACGCAATGTGAAAAAACCGTTCAAGTGACCCTATAACAGGGGTGATTTGTTAGAGTGAATCACATTTCCCGTCATATAAGACCACTGCCTCAGTCGCTAGTCCCGTATGTATACAGGCCTCCGAAGTGGAATCGTTGTAAAAACTCCTTCACGCATCTGTCGCCTGCAGACGTACTTCGAGCTGTTGTGTGACCGCGAGGCTCGCAGTCGTCCTATGGGCTACTTCTTGCGCGCTGTCGGCCTGCTCCTGTGCGTGCTCTTCCTGCTGCCCATGAGCTGCGCCTTCATCGCCGGCCTGCATTACTCGTTGCTCTCGGTCTCGCTGTACGTCTTCAGCGTGGGCCACAGCATGTTCTGGTTCCGCAGACCCGTGCTCTTCTTCATGTCAGTGTGCACAGATTACAGTGGAATCTATTTGACACTGCTCTCGCGTGCACTGAAAAAAAAAACCTATTATTGAAAAATGCTTTTACCCAAAACAGTATGCAAATTTTCATATAACAGTGCATACTTGGCCAAGGGCTCCCTTTAAAAAAAATAACTTTATTATAGGCCATCACTTTGCCTTGAACTTTTTTTTTTTGTATTTCCCTGACCCGTGGAGAGGTTTTCAAAACTCGCAGACCCAAGTTCTTGTTTAATCACTGAACTCCTGACTTGAAATACGGAATGCGCCTAATGGTTGTAGTGCTTAGTTAAGTTGTTACTGGCCGATTATCGTCATTGTGAACCATCACATCTTCGTTGTCGTCATGAGAGACACATCTTTAGCGAAAACATCTGCTATATGATGTCTTTCGCAGCGCGTAATTCGCATGCCACCAGTTGGTTGTCAGCTGGTACAAACTTTTCCAGAGTCTCGTCGACGTGGAGGTCACCCCAGCTAAGGATTTAAATTTGACGCCGCATTTTTCGCGCCCCCCCCCTCATTTCTCTCGCACACACACGCTCGAGCGCGCACCCGCACAGAGGGGTGCCCGCACTCTCACACACACTCACGCACGCTTGCATCGACGCCCGCACTCACACACACAAAGTCACTAGTGTATATAGTATCTCTTCGCGGAAATATTTACAGCATGTAAAGCTTTCAGACAATTTTGCGATCGTATTATTCAAGCGCATGCAAATGACGAACATATTAGCCCTACAAAATTGCATTACCTTTTTGTGGCGTCTACCAGGAACAGAAAAAAACTGACCCCGTATCTGCATGGCTCACTGCAAATGTCGTCGAATCTTGCGTATGAAGAGAGTGAACGAAACGTTTGTTTGATGCTTCTCCGCGAGAAGATCGGTGAATTGTATTCTGGAGGCACTGCGTTAGAGGGTCTCGATCCGTGCAGCGAAGGCGAACGAGCGCATCGAGGCACGTTATAGTAACTGTATGTGGTCCTTAGGGACCCAGTTACTCTAAGGCACATAGGACATGATCGCTATCTGGCAGTTATCTTCGAAAACGAAGGAAGGCGTGCGCGCCTGTCTCAGAGGCGATAAGTTGTAGAACGCAAAACGACGGGCAGGTGCCACCACCGTGTCGTCTTTGCAAAGCGTTGGAAACGTTTGCCTTTTTGGGCATAGCGTCGCATTGTCAGCGCAGCGGCATAAACGCTACGGTCCCTAGAATTACTTATGTTTGCTATCTCTAGCATAAAGACACACAAACAGAATGTTGACTTGTTGTTATGGTGCCTCAGATATAAGCAATAATTGCTTTTTACTTGACAATCGCACAAGTACGAATGCTGAAACTTCAGCAATATCTGTGGGCGCTGTGGATGGGGTTGGTCGTTCGAGGTATTGTTTAATACGGAAAGACGGGCTAGTTGGTACTGCTGCATAATTGAAGTTTTTGCGCACACACACAAGGACACAGAAGAAGGGAACACAAGGACCAGCGCACTGCGCTGGTCCTTGTGTTCCCTTCTTCTGTGTCCTTGTGTGTGTGCGCAAAAACTTCAATTATGCAGAGGTATTGTTTGTGGCCGTTTCAGATGTAGTTACAAATGACAAACAGACTAATGTACAGACAGACAGATCCAAACTTGTGCGTTGAAGTACCCCAAGAAACACTATCGCCTTTAAAAAAATATTCTGCCAAAAAATTACTTAGACGTATTGAATCAACATGATTTCACTGCAGTATGTAGTAACGTTACTTAAACTGCCGAGTTTATTTTCTTGAAGTGCCCAAATGATCTTCCGTGTTGTTTGTTGCAACATTTGATGAAGTGACAGTAGCAAACCAATGTTACAGTATACAGGATTCTCTTTAGGACTAAATAATGCTGCATGGTGGATGTCTTGTCGTGTTTTGTCTTCTTGTGTGTGTGGGGGGGGGGGGGGAGGTGCGCGTGTGTGTGTGTGCGCGCGCACGCGTCGTAGTTTGGTTGCATCATAAACTTGCCATCTGTTCTGTTTGTAAATATTTTCTGCTTGAATGTCTCCTCGGGCTCTCAGCTAGATCCGCATAAAGCAAAAGGCAACCATACAGATCCCCAATGCATTAGTAGCACGGTCAGTTCGATATTTTTGTCTACATAGCAGGCCATAAAACATCGCTAGAACTAATCCAAAAACGTATCACTGCAAATAGCCCTGGCCATTAACCCATCGCATGCAGGTACGTGTTACGATGCTGCGGCTGATTGGACAAGCTGAAAAAGTATGCCGCGCGGTCCGAGTCTACAAACGTTGGAGATTATTCTGGGATGTTCCCATTTTCTTTCTTTCAATGCAGTGAGTTTCTGAAAACTACGGTCGAGTGGAAGCGCAACTCGGCCTACTTGAAGCTTGTCCTGCCCGCTCCGTGTGTGCCCAGCGCAGCCGGTAAGTGAGGTCTGTTGATACGTTCGTACGTGTAAACGTTGAGGATGAGACAAAGGCACGCCTAAGTAGTTTAGGCATAAGTGTTTTGCAGCGCATTAAGCACTCCTCGAAGCCAGCAGGAAAGATAAAAGCCTTTCGGTGCACGTCCTTTCGTAGACGCTGCGTCGATGACACTGTCGATATATGTGTATATACTGCGACAGTCAGGCTTTTCTCATCTTGACACATGATGTCTTCGTTGAGGTGATAATGCATGGCTGCAGCTAAGTGGCACAGAATCCTTAATCAACGTTGACTCGTTAGTTTACTTTTTATTAGGCGCCTACAGCTGTTCTCTATGTGGGAAAATCGCATGCCATCACAATGCATAATGTACTATTCACTAACGAGTTGCAACTCATTTTGGGCAAAAATCTTTTTTTTTTTTTAAGCAACACGGACTCCGCTCTGGACATTTTTGGGATACTCAGCTTAACGACTTCGACACCAACCATATTACAGAGGGTAATTTTCGATTTCAGACGGGTATTAACCCCTTAAATTTTTTAAAATACTTTCAACTGATCCCACGTCATCGTCTGACAGCTAAACATTCCTACCTAATCATCTGACTGTTATTGGCAGCCACTGGCATAGAAAGAAGAGGTGGTTAAGAAAGTTTGTATCCGCCCTCCTACCCCGATACTTTTCAATTTTGTATCCGCATATATACCGGCGCAGATACAAACGCGCGCATGAACATAAAAAAAGGCATAGATAAACCATCTTTCCTATTTCCCGCCCCCCGCCTCCCCAATGAAATTTCAGACCACGCTGCAGTTGGCAAACGCTACTCCAGTACCTCAAAAGTTACTTCAGGCATACCTAAAGACTTTGTCCTCTGACCACTTTTATTTTTAACTCTTCATCAACAATTTCGCCAGTAGTATTTCGTCCAGAATTCGCCTATTTGCAGGCGATTACATACTCTATCGCCATAGAACTCCTACCATTCACCAAAGACTTCTGTAGAAATATGCTGACGTAGCAGAAACAAACGCGTTGCACTTTCTTACTGATAAAATGCGTAGAAATTTAACAAAATTCAAGTGTCACGAAAGGATTCCACCGGAAATTATTCGTGAGCTTCAATGTTTCGACCCTTCCATGCATTGATTTGTATCGTTGTCTCAGCGTCGTTGTCAGAGACAAGCTCAGTTGGTCCCAACGCGTCATTAAATTAGTAGGACACATCCAACACACTTGGCTTCATTAAACGTTCTCTATGTACTCCGAGTTACATTCCTAAACTCACCCATGAGGTCAGATATAAACGCGAATATGCCAGCGAAATATAAAGTCCACATCCAAAATTATTTAACGTAATACTACTAAGCACCCAGAAACGGAGCGCAATTTGTCGGCTCTGACTTGGATAGTTGGGTCAGCATTGGTGCCATAAAATTATTCATCGGCCCCGGCTAAATGAAGAGAGATACTCAGGCTGGCATTGTTTCACGATCTTATAGACAACCACCCTGGAATTCTAACCTCCATTTTAATACAAACCGTGTGAACAACATCGGCGTTTTCATTTCATGAGCGTGCAACGAATAGCTGGCTGTACAAGCGCATTCAAAAGGTCTTTCTTTTTTCACCCTTGGTTACAAAGGAAGGCCATTGTCTTCCCGAATAAATTGCTCATAAAGGCAATATATTGAAGTTCAGAGTTTGTCACCTCATTCAAAAAATGAAGCAGATCAAAGCAGATATCTCGTACTGACCAAAATATAAAGCTTAAATGTAACAATACTCTCTCGTTCCTTAGTTAAATTTAGTATATTGGCCTGTACCGTGATAACATTTGCAGAAAAGTGTGCCTTTAAAATTATATGATCCCATTTTATTCACTTGTATAAAATGTGTAACATAACCATGCCTTTTTATACATTATGCTTCTTAAATACGTGCAACAAACGTTTTGTAAACACATGCAGAAGCGCATTGCATGCGCCGATTTTCTTCCTCTTTTTCGGTTCCAAAGAAGTGCTAATTTTTGTGTATATTAGTGCGAGCTATGGTATAATATTTCGCTACCCTGCTCTCATGTACTCGCAACTCCAGAGCTCTGAAAGGACCAGTAAGCAATCCTGACGTCGAAAAAAGTTATGAAGAAAAATACGCGCACTTTTTTTTTGTGAACACGCAGCTGCAAGGGTTTTCCGAATGCGTGATATATTGAATGAGTTACAGGGATGAGAACATCGGTTTCAGCTATTTCAAGTTTTCGTGCAGCCTTGGCACCCTTCTCCTTCACTAGGAAGAGAAGAAGGCGTAGCCAATCATCGAAACTCGTTTGAACCAATCGACGAGCTGAGATACTACGTCAAGTTGTGGATCGGTGACTTCGTGTCACTGCGCGGGAAAGGAGGATGGTTTAGGAGTAAAAAAAAAAGAGCGGGAATCGTTTTTAAGGGGGGGGGGGGGGGGGGCTCTGCATGGGGAGCAGCGCTACAACACTCGGAAAACGTAATCACCGCGGTGTACTCTACGTGTTGCCGAGCTTCTTTGGGGGGCATAAAAAAAGTCAGTGCCTGTTGACTAGCCCTTTAATTTATAATAGTGATCATGATAAACGTGTGGGGCTATCACATACGAAAAACGTCACAAGGTATATTGCACGTCTCCAACAAAAAAAAAATGACAGATCCCACGAACAGTGGGAATCGATAATATTCGAAGCACGTATGAGGAAGGTTGATATGGCACTTTAAAATCAGCATAATGTGACGAGTAGGAGGTAAATGATGCCGTACATGACTTACGCGTAATGATTATCATGTTTGGATGTTACGTTTACCTTAGTCATCTATTCTCGTGACATGATACCAAATTTAGTATATGTGGAGCAAGCGAAACGGCCGTGAGCACGCTATGAGCATGGTATGTTGTCATTTTTTTAAACGACACCCTTGTCAGCATTACCATGTTTGCACCAGTCATATCTTTCATCATCCATTGACGTCACGTAACACCAAATTTCGTATATGTGGAGCTAGAAAAACGGCCACGAGCGCAATATGAAGGCTCGATATACTCCAATCTAGCGTTGACGCGCACGCACGCTAGACACAGTGACGATGTTAGCAAAACGCGAGCACTCTATAGTCTGACGCCATGCAGGCGCAAACAGCGCGACCCGCGTCCGTCGGGACGCTGGCGTGGCGAGCGCTCGATGGTGGCGGACGCACTCCACATCGCCTCCGTAGATTTTCTGCTATTTCTGCGGACATCCACCTTGGTACCCCTGAAACTTGGATTTATCGTCACCGCCAAGTTCTCCGCTTCGCCTAGACAACACCTTCGTCCAGGTGGGTCCAGTTTTGACAACTTGAGGGACGTCCTTCACTCCCGGCTACAACGCCGCCTCGCTAAGGGCTCTCAGCCCGGCGATGGCGGCCGCTAACGTGGTTACGGGCTATGATCCTACCTCAAGCCAAATGCTGTCCATGGAGATTTCATCCTCCGTAAACACTATGCCATCAGAAGATGAATACCTCGACAACATGGTGAAACTGTGGCAACGCAAGCAAGCGAAATCGAAGTCTGCGTCTCAACAACAACGAGACGCCACGGCGGGCCACCATTCCCCGGCCTTGCAAGGAACGCCGGGGCGCCATCCCTCCGGCGGTGTGCCTACCTCTGCTCCGTCCTCGCAGCCAGCGAAGCAACGCAAGTGGCGTCCGCGTCAAACTCCTCGCCTCTCTCGCGACGACTACATCGTAGTACTGAAACCTCGCGTTCCCTGCGAGCTACGCACATTTGTCCCGGCCGATCGCGCGGGCGACGCCATCCGCAGCTACCTCGGCGACCGGACTACCACGCAAATTCAAGTGTGGCCAATCTGGGAACAGAACATCTTGGTCTGTAGCACCACCATTTTGCCTATGGCACAGCGACTCCTCGGGGACTTCCAGCTGCAAGTGGGAATCAGCAGCTGCCCGTTCGAGGCCACGCCAAGGCACCAGGGGATACATGCAAGGGCGTCATCAATGTAAACCCTGCTGAAAGCCCGGAAAAGATAAAGTCTGAACTGTATTGGCCTCAAGGTACTATCCTTGCGGTCCGCAAACTCGGAGATTCCGCGGCGGCGGTGGTGACTTTCGAGGGCACGAAGTTACCCCGCTTCCTCTTCTACCACTGCGTGGCGACGTATATCCGCGCCTACAAGAAAACGGTCCCTGTATGCACCAAGTGCGGTACCATCGGTCATCGACCACCTCAGTGCCCTCACGCCGCACCAACCCAGTGTGCCAAATGTGGAACCCCCGCACCTGCAGGTCTCAATGCCCACGACTGCCACCCCAAGTGCCTCCTCTGCCACGGCGCCCATGAGACTGGGACCAGTGGCTGCACGGCAAAATACCGAAAACATCGGAAACGCAAGCAGCCCTCAACATCTCCTCGAGGGACCACCTCATGTTCGTCACAGCCAGACAGCAGCACAAACCTGCATCATTCGGCTCCACCACTCCACGCCGACTCTCAAGCATTCCCACCGCTCGAAGCACCAGCGGCGGTACCTCAGGTGAGCAGTTGGGCAGGGAAAGCTGCTTCTAAGCCTCTCTCACCCCCTTCTGTCGATCCTCCTTCTCCCGAACTTGCGGCCCTTCGCCAGCAAGTTGCGGCACTTCAAAAGCAAAATTCTCTTTTAACTAAACAACTCTAACTCTTAAATAAGCGACTTCAACCCCAACAACAGTGTACTGCAAGGCCATCCGGTATTGCCTCCTCTGTCCAGGCGGCTACGCCAGCTACGTCCAAGCTTAGTCCTCGCGCTAAGTCCACTCCCATTAAACCGCCGGATCAAGCAGCCATGTGTACTCCAGCAGCACTCGGAATCGGTGCCACATCTACTCCAGAAGCTCTTGAGGCTCCTGGGGCACCTCAGGTTCTCTTGCCCGCTAACCAAACTCTCCCTAGCGAAGAGCACACCCCGCGCGTAGAGGAACGCCTCACGCGCGTCGAAGCTTCGATTAATCACCTCCTCACCAGCTTCTCGGTTCAACGCATAGTAGTAGAGGTTACCCAGGCTATTCAAGCCTGGGCAATCACCCAGTTTCAACCCAAGGCATCGCGTTCCCGCTCCTGCTCGGTGAGCAGTGAGGGTACAGCTCCACGGCGTCGTCGTAAGGTGGCTACCACCACCCCGCCGTCGGACAATCCGGCCTCCGTGCCCCTCCCTGCCTCTGAGGATTCCGAGCGGGACATGGAGGACCAAATATAAAACCTAGGACAGTCAAGATGGCTACCAATCGTACGTCCCGTTCAAACATTGCGTCTAAATTCGAGATCATACAGTGGAACCCTGGAGGCTTCGGGAACAGGCGAAAGCGTTCACATCTTTCCCTTTTCCTCAGCTCACTTGGCTCTCAGCCGGCCGTCTTGGCGCTCCAAGAATCTGGCCCTGCTCCATCCCTTTCTGGATACTGCTCCTATGTAGGCGGCACCACCACATGCCTCCTCGTGCATAAAGCTTACACGGCGATACAGATCGACCTCGATTTGGATCTTCCTTACGACTACTGCATGATATCAGTGCTGTCTCAGCGGAGGGGCCAACCATCAATACATATCTTAAACGTGTACTGTCCCCCTCGCCTTTCGAGGGCTTCGTTTGCGCATCTCTTCCATCGGGCACTGCGTATAGCGGCCCGACAACCACTGGTGATTGTCGGGGACTTTAATGCCCCCAGCCCTCACTGGGGTTACCACTACGAGAAGGCCCGGGGCAGAGAGCTCAAGGAGCTCATTTCCTCGCTGAGCCTGACGCTTCTTACCGATCCGGCACAACCCACACGTTCCGGCAACTCGGTCACGCGAGACACATGCCCCGACCTCTCCCTCACCCGTCACATCCGCGATGCTACATGGGAAAATTTAGGCGAAAACCTAGGCAGCGATCACTTTTTACTCCGCATTTCGTTCACACCGCGGCAGAAAATGCGCCAACACTGGGGCCAAGCTCGTCTCACCGATTGGACTCAGTTCAGAATGCAACCATTCCCCGCCGGCCTCTACTCGACCGAATATGCAGCGTGGGCATCATGCGTTCTTCATATGAAACAAGCGAACACTCGCACCCTTGCAACCTCCAATTTGACTCCTGCAATCGATCCACACCTCCTACATCTTTGGCACGCTCGCCGCGGGCTCATAAGGCGCTGGAAACGCAACAAACTTAATCGGAAACTTCGCGCTCGCATTGAGGCGCTCACTGCAGAGGCGGCCGCATACTCCGCACAACTTTCCGATGCTAACTGGGCAGACACCTGTTCGAAGGCTGCAAAACAGATGAGCTCTAAGAGTGCGTGGCGACTCTTTAGAAGCCTTCTCGATCCCTCCACCACCAGGGGAGAAACGCAACGCCAGCTCCACCGTGTTCTGCATGCATTTCAGGGCACTACGGATGAACTCGCGCGAGAACTTTGTGACCGCTACATCTGCCGCACAATTGATCCCGCAGGCCCAGCATATACGTATGCCGGCGCCCCTAACACCGACCTCGACGCCCCGTACACGCTTTCTGATTTACGATTTGCACTCACGAAAATGCGACGGGGCACGGCCCCTGGTCGCGACGGAATCACAGTATCGCTCCTGGCAAATCTTCCCGACCAAGCACACCTCTCGCTACTCCAGCTTATAAATTCGATATGGGACGGTTCTCCGCTTCCAACAGAATGGACCACATCAGTCGTGACATTCATTCCCAAATCGGCAAAGTCCGTTAGTATTGAGGCACTGAGACCTATCTCACTTACGTCTTGCGCAGGCAAACTCATGGAAACCATGGTTCGCGAACGCCTTTCCGCCTACTTGGAGGCCAGGAGCACCTTTGCCGACACGATGTTTGGCTTTCGCCCCCATCTGTCGGCGCAGGACGTCCTGCTCCAGCTTCAACACGATATCATAGAGCCGACTACTATGTGCCATAACGATAAAGCCGTGCTCGCTCTCGATCTCCGCGGGGCGTTCGACAACGTCAAACACAGCACTATACACACTAACCTGTCTACCACAAACTGCGGGCAGAAGACTTTCAACTACATTCGCGCCTTTCTATCACATCGCACCGCCTTCATTCGCCTTAATTCTACCGAACACGGCCCGTACTTATTAGGCGCGCGGGGTACACCTCAAGGGGCAGTCCTGTCTCCTCTGCTTTTTAACCTGGCGATGATGAACCTCCCCTCTCTTCTAAGCGAAGTCGAGGGAATACAACACGCACTATATGCGGACGATATCACAATCTGGACCAACACCGGCTCCTTAGCGCAAATCGAAGAACGCCTGCAAAAGGCTGCCATTCTGGTGGACACCTACGCAGGTTCATGCGGCCTGGAGTGCTCTCCAGCTAAATCGGCTCTTCTTTCAGTCTCTCCGCTACCGCCGCCTCAAATTTTTCTTCCGTCCGGGCCCGTCCCGTCAGTGCAAAATATTCGGGTTCTTGGCCTTCACCTCACATCGTCCTTGGATCCAAAGGGCACAATAGCAGGCCTCAGACGCACCAGCGAACAGGTGAGCCGCATGATACGGCGAGTGTCTACCAAGCGCGGCGGCCTCCGTGGGTCTCAGTCCCTCCGACTGGCCTACGCGTTTGTGACCAGTCGCGTCCTCTACGCCTTGCCTTACCTTCGCCTGCGTCGTCGACACGAGCACCAGCTGGACGTCCTTCTTCGTTCAGTATACAAACGCGCTCTGGACCTACCTATTGCAACTTCCAACAGCCGATTCACGGCTCAGGGGGTACACAACACCTTTGCAGAGATGCGCGAAGCTCATCGCGTTAACCAAATCAATCGACTGTCACAGACGCCTTCAGGGCGCCGTCTTCTACACAGACTTGGCCTTAACCCGATATCTGACCAAGACCCTCTGCAGCCGGTACCAGAGCTCTGGCGTCAAAAGCTATGGGTGGAACCTCTACCCCGTAATATGAACCCTGACCTCCATCCTGGCCGTAGACTAGCACGCGCCGCGGCCCTTCATACGCGACACTCCGATCGTCCTGGTGTTTTCTACGTGGACGTCTCGGGTCCCTCCCCCTCGGGTCACTTCACGGCTGCCGTGATTACAGAGGGCAAACACGTAGATGGCCTCTCCTTTCGAGCAGACACAGTAACGCACGCTGAAGAGGTTGCCATAGCTTTGGTCGCCTCTCACCCTGCCTCACGCACCATCCTGACGGACTCACGCTCGGCCTGTTCTCAGTACCTTCAGGGTTCCATTGCTCCGCTGGCGGCTAGCCTACTACAGGCAGCCTCTTGGCGCTTTAACCCTCATCCCATTCGTATAGTGTGGACCACAGGCCACTCGGGCCTGCCCGGCAACGAGGCGGCAAATGCCGCTGCCCGCGCTTCTCCTGTCCGGGCCGTTGCCCCTCCATGGCCCGAGACGGAATCTGGCAACCTGACGCGCTTTCGCGAAATTTTGGCTTATTACCGGGCTTCGCGCCGCCTCTACCCGGACCCCGCACGCGGTTTGGGGAAAGCGGACGAACGACTGCTACGCCGCCTGCAGACGAACACCTTCATCAGTCCGGCGGTCGCCAGGCACTTTTTGCCGGAAATCAATGGCACCTGCTCGACCTGTCATGTCCTCGCCGACACATATCACGTCGTAGCATCGTGCCCAGTTAATCCCGTCCCTTTCTCATCCCCTTTTCCTATCCCAACTAGAGAGGCTTGGGAGGAGCACCTGCTCGGCTGCTCTACCTTGGCTGCACAACGCTCCTTGGTGGAGCGCGCACGGGCAGCTTCCAGCTCCACTGGCGTCCCGGAATAGGGTCTTGCCACTCTAGCACGCCGATGGGCCACGTCGGCACTCTCTAGTAAACTTTTTCTAAAATAAAAGTTTTTTACCACCACCACCGCGTCCGTCGGCGCGGCCCGACGGCAACCGGCGCGAAATGCGACATGCTGAATTTCGTGCCGGTGACAACACTGCGTCTCCTTCTTTTCGTGACGAAGGGACGCCGGATGCGCTTAAACGCGCATGCGTCAAAGCAACGCAGCGCGGTGCGCGCCAGCGAGTATAGGGCAAGACCGGCGCATGGCATGGAAACGCCGGCGTGACGCAACGAAATGAACGCTGGCGAGCACGCGCCAGCGTTCATTTCGAAAGTCTCAAGTACAACAGACAAATAGAACCGGCAGAGCTTTCAAAGTTGATTAATAGGCGTAAGGTATGCGATGTGACAAGGCATATCATGGAGAGAATAAAACACGCTCTGAAAAACGGAGGAAGCGTCAAAGCAGTGAAGAGGAAGTTGGGATAGGCAAAAATCGGATGTATGCACTAAGGGACAAAGAAGGCAAAATAACTACCAATATCGATAGGATAGTTAAAATAGCGGAGGAGTTTTGCAGAGATCTGTACAGTAGCCGGGATAACCACGACTTTAATACCATAAGAACTAGCAGTAACCCAGATGACACCCCACCAGTAATTATAGAAGCCAGAAAAGCTTTGGAGAGCATGCAAAAAAACAAAGCTGCTGGAGAGGATCAAGTAACATCAAATGTGCTGAAAGATGAAGGAGAGATTGTGTTAGAAAAACTAGCCACCCTGTTTACGAGATGTCTCCTGACAGGAAGAGTACCCGAGTCTTGGAAGAACGCTAATATCATCTCAATACATAAGAAAGGAGATGACAAGGACTTGAAGAATTACAGGCCGATCAGCTTGCTCTCTGTAGTATACAAGCTATTTACAAAGGTAATTGCTAACAGAATAGAGAAAACATTAGAGTTCAATCAACCAAAGGAACAAGCACGATTTTGAACAGGCTACTCAACAATCGACCACATTCATATTATCAATCAGGTAATAGAGAAATCCTCAGAATATAACCAATCACTATACATAGCCTTCATAGATTACGAGAAGGCGTTCGATTCACTAGAAATATCAGCCCTCATGCAGACACTGCGGAATCAGGGCGTCGATGAAGTATACATAAACATCCTGAAAGAAATCTACAGGGGATCAACTGCTACTATAGTGCTTCATTAAGAACGCAACAGAATAACAATCAAGAAGGGTGTAAGGCAGGGAGACACAATCTCCCCAATTCTATTTACCACGTGCTTGCAGGAGGTTTTCAGAAGCCTAGAATGGGAACAGTTAGGGATAAGAGTTATCGGTGAGTACTTTAGTAACCTGCGCTTTACCGATGACATTGCATTGCTGAGTAACTCAGGGGACGAATTTCAACTCATGATTAGGGAGTTAGACAAGGAGAGCAGAAAGGTGGGTCCTCAAATTATTCTGCAGAAAACAAAAGAAATGTACAACAACCTCGGAAAAGAGCAGCTCTTCGAGATAGGTAATAGGGCACTTCAACTTGTAAAAGACTATGTCTACTTAGGGCAGGTAATAACCGTGGAGCCAAACCACGAGATTGAAGTAACTAGAAGATTAAGAATGGGGTGAAGCACATTTGGCAAGCACTCTCAAGTTATTACAGGTAGATTGCCACTATCCCTCAAGAGGAAGGTATATAACAGCTGTATCTTGCCGGTACTTAGCTACGGAGTAGAAACCTGGAGACTTACAAAGAGGGTTCAGCTTAAGTTGAGGACGACGCAGCGAGCAAAGGAAAGAAAAATAGTAGGTGTCACCTTAAGAGACAAGAAGAGAGCAGAGTGGATTAAGGAACAAACGGGGGTTAAGGATATCATAGCTCAAATCAAAAAGAGGAAATGGACATGGGCTAGGCATGTAGCGCGTACACAGGATAACCACTCGCCATTAAAGGTAACTGACTGAATTCCCAGAAAAGGCAAGCGGGTTAGGGGGAGACAGAAGGTTAGGTGGGCATATGATATTGAGAAGTTTGCAGGTATAAATTGGCAGCAGCAAGCACCCGACCGGGTTAACTGGCGGAACATAGGAGAGGTCTTTGTCCTGCAGTGGACGATGTCAGACGCATGATGATGATGAGCACACGCACCACGTCACGTCGAAATGTATTGGCGCGTTGACTGTGGTATACAGTCATGTTCTCACACGACACACATTTCATGATTATCATGTTTGCACCTTTCACATACCTTCGTCATTAATTGACGTCATGTATTACAAAGTTTAGTACATATAAAACTAACGGAACGGTCACGAGCGCATCATGCGTGTGGCATATAATCATGTTGTTACATGACCCACATGTCATGATTATCATGTTTGGATGTGTCATTTACCTATGTCATCCGTTCGCATCGCGTTTTACCGAGTTTGGTACTTGTGAAGCTAGCGAATCGGCCGCGAGCACATCATGAGCATGGCATGTAGTCACGCTTTTCAATGACACACATCTCATGATTCTCATGTTTGCACCAGTCACATACCTTCGTCATCCTTTCCCGTACCGTAATACCAAATTTGGTATATGTAACGCTAGCGAAACGGCCGCGAGCGCATTGTGAGCGTGGCATGTAATCATGTTGTTGCATGACATGCATGTCATGATTTTCATGCTAGGATCGGTCACTTGTGTTCGGCATGCAATCATGACATACCATAGCAGTTTTGCAACATGCCACATGAACGAAACCGTCACAAGAACTGCAGAACCTTGAACTGTAAATCATGACATTCATGATATACTTATCATAATTTTCATGTTATGACAAGTCAAATACGTTGTTCATAGACTCATGTTATGCCATACCAAGTTTGGTATCGATACCATTATCGAAACGGCTAGTTGAGCTAAAACTCGTAGGCGGATAGATAGATAGATAGATAGATAGATAGATAGATAGATAGATAGATAGATAGATAGATAGATAGATAGATAGATAGATAGATATAGATAGATAGATAGATAGATAGATATAGATAGATAGATAGATAGATAGATAGATAGATAGATAGATAGATTCAAAGTCGCCGAAGTTCGCTAAGAAATGCTTTGCATTTAAAACCTAGCACCAATGACACAGTCGGTCTGGAACCCGGGTCTGCTGGGTGCCAGTCCAGTATTCTACCACTGAGCTACGCCGGGGCTTGCGACTTGTTGGTAAACTTGTCTTAGGCAGGCTTGATGTCGGGAAACTAACCGCGTTAATACGACTTTTAAAGCATTTTAAAACAGCGAAAGAAGAACCACTTGTCGCACAATAACAATAGCGTAACGAGTGGGCCGCTGAATGCTCCAATCCATTGCAATACCTTGTTTTTGTTTCCCTATTAACTGTGGTGCAAACCCACTTTTACCATAATTCTTCATCGTCGTCGGCCACTGCATGAAAAATTGGCACAAAACTCCTTGCAAGTGTTTAGCGGACACCACGCTTCTGAGAAGATTGAATAAAAATAGCGTAGAAGATAGATAGATAGATAGATGATAGATAGATAGATAGATAGATAGATAGATAGATAGATAGATAGGATAGATAGATAGGAGATAGATAGATAGATAGATAGATAGATGCGCTCAAGTCACTGAAGTTGGCTAAGAAATGCTTCGCATTTAAAAGCAGCAGGGTAGCTGACCTTGTTCTATGCGCATAGGAGAGAAAAGCTTAAAACAACGGTTTTTATTCGCACAGCGAAAAAGTAAAGAGGAGAACCACTGAAGTGCCTGATGAGACGTTTGTTGTCCATAAACCAGCTGCAGTATTTTATTCTGTGCTAATATGGAAAGCAGTGACAAAGTAGAACTTGATGGATGGTGTCACTGTACCTCTTGGACCATGTACGTGCTTTGCCTCTTAAGCAGGAGGCCGCCGAGCCACCCACATCCCGGCGTCTGCTGGTCTTCGGTGCCATGTTCTCGTTGAACGTGGCTGTGACGCTGCCTTTGGCTTGGTTGGGTGCCATGGGGATGCGCAAGGCGGTGCCAGCAGTGCTGACGTACTACTCATCTGCCTTCCTGTGTCTGGTGTCCATTGTATGGATATCCATGCCGATCGCCTGTTTCGTGTAAGGAATGCAGAGCTATATAGGCTCGTTTTCACTCTGATTTATTATGATAGACATTCTCACAAACATTTTGAACAACTGGCACTAATGTCGGAGGTACTGTGATGCCGTCGAAAACGGCCGGACTTATGGCAAGGACACGTTCCCGCGAAGGTGGTCTTGCGAATGCAGCCTCTGATTACAGTGTGGTGCGGTCACCAGCCTTACTCCCCAACACCCCCAAACATAAAACTCACAGAAAATGCAGCAGGGCATATCTTTGAACCCGAGGTCTTTTGTAAAATTAAGCTTGAAATTATTTGGCTGATCTTCTGAGCAAGAAATACTGACCACTCTACCAATGATATTATAAGAAGGCAGTAATGTTGAAGGGTAACTACGGTGGAAGTGATGTGATGTTGTACAGTAAATATAAGCATACAGTAAATATAAGCGTACAGTAAATATAAGCAGATTAAGAACAAATAACTTTTTCATGGCGACCTTATCATAGGCGTGAAAGTACAGCCTATGTTACGTCCGTAATTCTGAGTAAATTTTGGCTTCAAGTCGCGACATGTCCCACCTACTCTTCTTCATGCGGGCTACTTGGTGATTTTCAATGGCACTACACGACATTACCCAGCCATTGAAACTGCGGGACTGTCACAATTTTTCATTGGAGAAAGAAACTGATGTTATGGCACCCTTTACTTTTTATTACTGGATGAAAACGTTGGCAATGATATGCCCTATTTGAATTCGCTAATTGTTTGATTACTTGTTTAATGCGTGCTCATTTACCTGATAGAGCTGTGGGCTACCCCACCTTATTTTCAAATTACTTCATTTATTTTTGTTGAGAGGGGAACAAGACTATCCATGCACATGTCCATTTTTTATAAGCTAGATTAATACGCTCAATGCCTAGGGCATTTCAAAGGCCTTTTGAAATATGGGGTATCTACCGAAGAGAACTACAACTGCATCAACGAAAGATGCAGGGACGTGTTCTTTTCTTTGTTCTCCTTTGCAGAAAGTAACATGGTCGAATTACTTCAAGGGATTAGCAGGAATGAAACCAAGCTGAGATATTCTACAACACGAAATCTTAACACTTTTCACTTCACCGATTACCGACGTCTGTCGTTTGGATATCACCTTAACCACAAGACGCTCATAGGTACACAATTATGGGCTGGTTTATTTTGAACTGAACACCCTTTGAAGCGCAACTTCTGTAATTACAATGCAGAAGGCATCACAGTACTAACAGCATTCCGATCTGCCTAGATTTGCTTGAGGTATAGTGAGCTGTTTTGTTTGAAGCTCCTCTTGAACAATGCCTTGAGTACACACGAAAAATCATTCGTCCGGACGGATTCTATATTATCGCAGTGCAATGCGGCGACTGATTGTAATCACGTAACAGTAATAATAAGCGTCAACTTTCTAGGACATTTCATATTTCTCTGCTTTAAATTTCAGGATGTACTTCAAGAAAAAGAAGAAGCCAGAAACATCCGAAGTGATAATGGAGCCCTCATGAACAATCTTCACGAGGTGCGCAATGATAAGTGCGTTCGTACTGGTGAAGAAAAATAAAAAAAACAGTCATGTGATTATGTGTGTACTGTTCTCATAATAGCTGCATCATTATTCTGCGCACACTTTAACATGGACCGCTGAAACGTTGTCCTTAATAAAATAGCGCTGAATGCCTTGAATGAGATTAATGATATCAGCAGATACGGAATCTAGTAACGTCAGCGATAAATCTTTTGCAGCTGTGTGCACAAGTACGTTCCGCAACAGTGCAAAATGTTCGAAACTACCACGTCACAAGATCTACAGAAAACACTTATTTATTTATCTACTTATTTATTCAGAACTACCCTGCTTTGCCCAAAGGCGAGTAAGCGGAGGGTTACAGCTATGATATGTTGTATACGGAACACCTTTCACATGTGGAAAGGAATACGTTGGTCAGACGGGTCGGTGCATAAATGTGCGCCTTCGTGAACATGAGAGTTCACTAAAGGGGGCCCCTTACTCACACTTAGCGATGCTCTGCAAGTAGTGCACCTGCCAACCGAAATTTTCTGACACACGAATAATTGACAGGCACAACAAGCGGACGACGAGAGAAATAATGGAAACGTATAGAATAAGCAAAGGAGGGGACAGATGCGTCCGCCAAGCGTCAATTCTACTAACAGGTGCGGAATTTGCTTTTTTGGACGTCACATAACCCAGTGTTTTTCTCTGTGTTACGTTTTTTTGGTTTTTTGTTTCTATGGTTTTTCCTGTTTTTGTTTTTTTTACATTTTCTTTTCTTAGTTCTTGACACGTGTTTGTTTCCGGTTGTGGGCGCGTGCATATTTTGTTATAACACGTTGCTGATAATGACATGGGAAGTCGGGAATGATGTACATGCGTGTGACGTATTTATTAGTGTTCGCTTCGAAACAAAATTTTCAGTTGCTAGTAAGCGCTTGTCTGTGTCCTCTCTGAGTGTGTGTATTTTTGCGCTTGTTTCATCATGAACATTTACCAACACGCCCATCTGGCAGTCATCATAAAGTAAACACTTGTTTACTGAATATGACAGGTCATAAATTGTTCTATATTAAATTACCGCCTACAAAGATGGCCACACAGCTGTGCAACCATTTTCACGTCTTTAAACAGCAATCAATCAATAAATATGTCAGAAATAATGTCGACGACGTGCTGTGCTTCGACATTAGGAATTACATTTCCAAATCTGAGTGAATGAAATAGCTTTATTTGGTCTATAATAGATGAAATTGAACTCAAGACTACGTGACCATGCCCACTTCGGAATGGTCAGATTAAACCTCAGCGCCCTCGAGCGGGCCCTCTATACAGAGGTCAAGACCTAGGCCTTAATGGGCTTTTTCAGTTCCTCTTGTTGGAAAAGGGGACCACGGAGGAGCACCTCTAGAGGATACATTTGAAGTCCACATGGCCACTACATACAGGGCGCTCCCAGCTGGGGAATCGTTCAGGGTATATTGTGTGCAAGGCCGCAGCGCTCGGGTAGGTGCTTGTTGGGAGCAGACTGAGAGTGACAGCTTAGGGTTCGCACAGCGAGGAGTGTGGCAGGGGCAGCACTCTTCTTCAGAGATAATAGTTGTGGCATACCTCATTGTAGTTGAACAGTTGCTGAGGTCGGCCAAGAGATGTCGTGTTACCCGGCACTCGGTCAGTGGAATGTCGTGCAGCCGAGTGCTCCTGCTCATTTGGATTGAGTGAGGCACCCTCGCTGGTTCGAAGGTGAGCAGGAAATCTGTCCAATTAGTCACCTAAGAGATCTTAGGCTTCTTTAACGTTCTGTGGGACTCGGAGACTCCGTGGACCCTATGCCTACATCTGAAATGTCTTGAGAAAGGCCTTGGAGCCTAAATATTTTTTTTTATGTACATCGTCCATCAGTGCAAGAGCCAATGACACCGTGCTCTGACAGCTGTTGCTAGAAGTGCGGATGGTAGCGAAGCTGATTACTGTAACCGCTGTCGACGAGCACTGCAGAGAAGCTTTTATTTTTAGATGTGAAGCAGCTCTTTGACTAGCCTGTGTAACGCTGACCCTCTCTCCGCACTGCACTCCCCTGGCCGCAGGTTTTGGGGTGGTGCTAACTAGGTCACGCATTCCCTCGCAGGGCACGCGCGTTGACGTCACTCTCTCCCTAGCCTGTCACCGCGTGTCATCCCTCTCATTTCACCCTCTCCACCACTCCCAACGCTCGAAGCAACTCCTCACAGGGGCATCATCTCACCCGCGCCACGTCTCTCCATCTGGTCACTTTTGGTGATGTTTTTCCTTGTCGCTTTTTTAGATAAAATTGATATTCAGAGGGAGATATCAATCATTTTTTGGTTGTTTTGTTTAATAACCCACTTGCAGACACAGTGAAGGACACGTTAAAAAAACTCCCAAGCATTTCCCCGAGGGTGAACATGGTTAAGTGCGAATACACGGGGTGATGCTATGAGGGGTATTTATTAATTCGCACTATTATATTTATTAATCACACTGTGGTGCCTATATGGTGTAATGGTTCCTGGGAATCGCAATTTGATCACACGGGGGAGTTTACGTTAACTCACTGGCGAATGCCAACAGATTTTAACTTTACTTCCCTCACGATCCGCTCTCGACGGGAGACTGAGAAAGAAGGCGGGCGCGCGAGAGAGAGGGGTGCGTGCGCAGCTGCAGCGAGCAAGAAGAGCGGAGGAGCGAGCGAAGGGGGAGGGGGTATAAGGCGCGTTACTGACACCGATATCAGCGTCGCGTCCGTGGCTTATTCGGTAGAGCGTCGCGCTGCGGCCCGCCAAGTCCTCTTTCTTTTAAAGATAGAGAGAAGACTGCGGACGCCGCCGACGGCGGTGGATGGTTTGGGGTCGCTTATAAAGTGTATTCACACTTAAAAGTTCTCTTGTATGCTGGAACAGCCTCGCGAAGCCGCAACACGACCCGCTATTCGTTTCACGCGGAAACAAGTAATGACACATTCACACTTGAGAAGTGAAGAGAAACGAAAACGCTCGAGCGGCCGGAAAAGCACGGCAGCGTGCGTCGAAGATGTTCACATTCGTTCTGCCACATCCCGCCACCGCTGCCGTCGATACCTTGACAATAATTTTCATTGTGCCTGCTTTCTGAGAACTAAAGTTCGTACCAAATATTAGTTATTCCCGCAAAGTAGTGAAAAGAAACATCTCACACCTGTTCAAACGTTGTTCCGGGAGATAAGCCAGCAGAAACGACACGAGCGAACGCACCGCCAGTGGTGGCGGTGCATTCAGCTGGCCGTACACAAACGCGAGACACGTTGGCAGATCTCTAGCTAGCTGTTTGAAACAGATGCGTCGGCAGATCTCTGTCATCGATGAAACCGTTTCCTGATGGCGACTGTTGTCGTTTTTAGAAAGCAATAATTTTGCTAGTTTCATGCGTATCGGTCGATTGGAGTGACGCAGCTTCCCATTTCGAATATTCGCAAGGCTAATATATCTTATTTTATTTAACATATATTTTGTGTTGTTGGTGCGTGGTTTATATTTTTATTTACTTTTGTTTATATAAAAAAGTAGCGATATTACTGTAGAGAGGGGTATGTGGAAGATCGGAAATCTTACGAAATAATCACTGGAGAGCTACCGAACTTTCAAGCATGGAAATACAGAAGAAAAGAACTGCAATAATTCTCGGGGTAGTTCTCTGCTTTTTGAGGCCAGAATGGTAGTATTGCGAACCAAGACGTACTGAACCAAATATGAAGGCACCGACACGTTATGAAGTGCATGTGGAGATGAGGAGGAAACGGCTGAACATTTGGGTTCCACCCTATAGTTCAAGATAATGGTGCGGAATTTTTGAAAGCATTGGGGTTCAGAGACGGTGAAGGCAAAATAGACTTCAAGTGGGTAGAAATAACCAGGAGAAGATTAACTGATTGGTTGCTACAACCAAAGCGCGAGTCAAATTCAATCTTTAAGCAGATAGTGATAGTACTTACCTTTACGGCTACGTGGCGGGAGCCATCGCCCGATCTAAAGGGCACCGGCGGATCCATCCATCCAGAAGCACCGGCAAGTAAATGCTGTAACAATGTAGCGCCATCTACTGACCAGAGCGAGCTACTCTTCGCGCACTGGTAAGGTCTCTATATGAGGGGCTACATTCATTACCACCTCGCGACCAGTGTACTGGACATGACAAAAAAAGTGATGCAGAAAAGTGAGAAAAAAGTATAATTCTTACCTATTCACCTTCATTGACAGCTTCTGTAAAAATGGAACAATATATATTTCCTCTTTCCGCCTTATTTTCTTATCAGGGTGCCTCAGAGTGATGGCGCACGTCATCCACGCGGAAACGTGCGCGCATGATATGGTCAAGTATCCAAAATTATTTTAGGAGTTATCTTTGCCGCATTCAAATGAGTTAAATCGGGCGAGCTGTCTTATCTTTCTTTAAAACGTTGTTGCGAAAATATATCTTTTGTAATCAGAAGTTTGCCGGTAATGCGGCAATGTATTTATGCCCAGTCCACTGGACACCAGCATGCGATTGGCCCACGTCATGCTAAACAAGGAAATGAAAAAGAAAACAAGAGGCGGCGTCAGGTGACAATCTTCACGCTGAAGCCCAGCCATAAAAATTATTCTGGGACAGGCTGGGAATCAATCAAGAGCATGAAGCACGAGGAGGGAGCGGCGTCGTATGAAGTTGACTTGTGGAATAGTCGTTGAGTGATTGCCTGACCGCATTCAACGACATTACACAACATTACATACCCACCTCCACAGAACAAATTGAACAAAAGACAGGCCGTAACTCTGAGGTAATGACAGACAAATACGTACCCCAGTCCGGCGATCCTACGCCTGTGTTATCCACACCTGTATCCGACGGACGCGTGTAAAGCGTGCGGGGAAAGGGCCACACTGCGGCACATGCTTTGGGAGTGTACGGAAAAGTGAACGTCACTGTCGTCGCTCCCTTCACAACGCATGTTAGGCAAGGACGAACTTTGTGGCCAATTGCAGCTGCTACCACCACGCGAGGGTAAGGGCTGGCCTCCGCCATGGCCGCGGTCACTGTTGCCGGTCGGCAGCGTCAGCGGAGGCGGCACTCATTAGCGACCAGATGGCCGACTAGCTTTGGGCCATTCGGCAAGCTGAAGATGCGTCCCGGGTGAAAGGACTTTGAGCGGTCACCTGAGGCATCGTCATCATAATGGACGGAGGGTGGGCAGGGACAAGGGTTAATTTTTTCTCCCACCTCGCCCAGTGAAATCTGCCAGACTTTAAATCGAGTTTATTCATGAATTCATTCATTGTTGTGCATATAGCTATATAAAACAGCCAAGTTGAAACAGCTAACCATGAGAAACTATTTCTCGCGTCAAAGCGAACCATGCTTAGGTTTTATAGGACGATATACCTTCTTACAGGTCCAAAAGCAGCGTGCACTTGAGGAAGAAAGCAGAGTGTGTGCAAGCATATGTGCAACAACTGAATCCCAGTGTCTAGTATACTCGTCATGGTTCTCCCTATGAAAACTGTTTTACTTACACCCTTCTTATTTTTCGCTGGCTTTTCAATGGCCTATCAACTAAAAAGTAACATTCAAAAGTTTGATCCCCCATTCAAAATATTCGGGTCAGGAAGAGATATATAAAATGTAGCTCTGTATGCCTGTACATATCTGCAAGTGTGTTCTGACTTTGTTCCTCGTGCTCATGTTTTGGCACCATTTATTTTGAGTACCTGCCATTTATTCAACTTTGTATTAGACACCACCATTGCAACTACATTGTTTTTGTATGCCCTTCCTCTGTAAGTTATGTTATATTACCACATTGTAATGTTTTGTACTCTGTTGCTTCTGTTATATTTTGTTTTCTTTTCTTGCCTTCCTTACTCAATGTCCCTACGGGAACCTGTAAGGTAACGTGAATAAATAAATAAATAAAAAGGAATTCACACACTGGCCCTTCCCAGGTTCGCTGGCATTATCCGTTAATGGTAGGCAGAAAACACGAGCGCACGCGTCCCCCTCTAGCCCTGCCTATCCGCTCATCTACGAATGTAGGGAGAGAGACGCGTGCATCACGTTCTGTTTCGACCGACCCCGTCTGAATATTCCGTTTTTTTTTATACGCTAGAATTTTGTTCTGGCGCTGCAGTCAGGCTGTAAAACACGAGTTCGGAGCAAGATCGTACGCGGAAATTTTCTTTTCGGTGAGAGTGAGAAGGGGTGCCCCTTTATCTTCAAAGGAGGCCAAGCTGTAAAATGCGGCCGAGTGCCATATGAAGCGGCCTAGTACTTCACAAAAGATAAATGTTCAAGGACTTAAGAGGGTCGAAATTTGTGGAGCTCTTCATTGCGGTGTGTTTCATAATCATATAGTGGTTTCGGGACCTTGGGCCTCAAATATTTTATGAACATTTGCAGTAGTACCTCTCAAACCCTGCAGTGATCGGAGCACTCCTCTATTGAGTGGTTACGATGTGCTCACACGATAGCACAATAACATCGAGTGTGAAATCAATGTGTTCTATCCAAACGTGTTGTGGTTCGGACGAGTTGCTCATACATAAAATTAGCTGCACATATGAAAAGAAACAAGAAAAAGCCGACACAGACGTCGAGAAAGGTAGGCGTCAAACTTCCAATGATTTATTTCATGCCCTTCACATGCATCTTATTCATCTCGCATGCTCACTCCAAGTTACGTCATTTTTTATAGATCAGTACAATTGATGGTGATCTCACACACAAGTTAACCACGTCTGCTATAGCTTCGGCTTCTTTATTTCACGAATCAGCTGATTTGCGAGACGAACCAATAACGATGAAACTGTAAAGATCAGGGAAGCACCCACAACCTTCGCAGTGTACTGCTAGGAACCCTTGTAGATTCTTGGAGTAGATTCTGTGGCATTCATCCATGCTGGGCCATAGAGTGTCTGGGGGATTGGCCAAGAGTTGGAGAGTTGTCTTCTGCCAGAACTATCGACTTCTTCCTTTCTGGTGAGTAATAATGATGATGGAATCCATGCAGCAGCGGCTGCATTTCTGGTGAAGGCGGAAATGTAGGCCCGTGTGCTCAGATTTGGGTGCACGTTAAAGAACCCCAGGTGGTCGAAATTTCCGGAGCCCTCCACTACGGTGTCTCTCATAATCATATGGTGGTTTTGGAACGTTAAACTCCTCATATCAATCAATAATGATGATGATGTTGATGATGATGCTCTTTGGATGCTTGCTGAGTAGTGATATTTACGAAATTTCAGTGGCACATACTCTTCTATGCCTAGAGAAGGCGAGCGGGTTTGGGGGAGACAGAAGGTTAGGTTTTCAGATGATATTAAGAAATTAGCGGGTATAAATTAACAGCGGCAAGCACAGGACCGAGTTGACTGGCAGAACATGGGAGAGGCCTTTTGTCCTGCAGTGAACGTAGTGTGGCTGATGATGATGATGACTCTTCTATGGATAGTGATCTGTCATGTACACTACAGCAGCTTAAAGAGCTGTGGGGTTAAAATGTTAGTACAGATTACTCTTTGGATGCTTGGCACAGCATGAGCGGCTGACGCATGGTGAACATTAACGGGCTAGTCACAACTTTTGTTTTATCAAAAGTGCATATAACTTTCACTATACTATCACAGCTCACGCTGTTGATGGTGGTGGTTGTGATAATGCCACGGGCTTATGCTTGATTCCAGCACTGCGTCTGCGTCACCATCAATAAGAACAACTATGTAGAAGAAGAGAAAGAAGAAGAAGAGCGACTGGTGCTACTACGTCTCCTGGGCCAACCCCCGAAGAAAACTGTTGTAACGCCACTTTCCATTGCCTGCTCGGCCAACAGAGCAAGTGTCCTTCGCTCCTGGAAGACGCTTGAGAGCGATCGAGATGCAGCGATCTCACTTGAGCGGCGAAACCACCGTCACGAGCCACCAGGGAACCAAGTCCAGGCTGTCCGAGTACGCCGAGGAGTTACCCCGGGGCAGCAAGGTGGATAATGTCCGCGCACTGGAAAACCAGTTGGCTGCATCGGCGGCTGCACGTGACGTCACTGCGATCTTAGGCCTGACAGAAGGGCACGGCAGGAAAGGTCTCAAGCGGTACAGGTCACTGGTTCCTTGCTGGGCAGGATCACTTTGTGTGGGCACGGCCCTTGGCTACGCTCTGCCCGCTGGCCGCACTCTGGACGCCGCCGCACACCGAGGCATTCTCGAAGTCCCTCACAGGCAGATAGTATGGTACGAAAAAGCACCAGCTTAGGCTCATGCATGATGCATGTGTCAGTCAAGTAAAAAGTAAAAAAAAAACGTTTAGATGTGCGAAATGTACAAAAAATAGAAAAAAACTAATGTGGAACGAATGCGCACATCCTTGGCATATTCCGTAAAATGACATTGAATGTGTTTGGTGCCTTTGCAGTCATTTATTTGCATACCATGCCCCCCCCCCTTTACCTTGAACGAAGTAGCCCTGTTTCGGGATTCCTGGTTCTCCCGCATTCCTGTAAAATGCTAGGTCACTTCCCTTTATTCTCTTACCATTGCTTAATTATCCGTACCAAAATAGTTTACTTTATTTTAAGTCTGAAGCTGCCTCTGGGCTAAATATGAGCCTCCGGACTCTGTGGCAGCTCGCAAAGCAGTTCACGGTCTCTTCACGCCAAAGCAATCAAGGGCATTTTATTTGTGCCTGACCGTTAAATGTTTCACAGGTGCGAGAAAATCACCGCGCAACGGTTACGCAAAGTCACAGTGAGTTTGTGGATAGGAGGTATTATGGCAATATGCTGTCCATTATTGAGGCCTTTTTCTACCAGGTCACCGAAAAGCATCCTGTCAAACTATGTAACTGTTTCGTTTTGTGGAACCACTAAACTTCCTGACGACAGGAGGCCCAATATGGTCGAATGAGAGGATATCTTTGCGGTAATTTCACTATCACTCAGGCGAATTCACCCGACTCTTAGGCTGGTACACATCGAGAAACGCAACGAGTTACATCTCACCGAATGGTCAGTCTAGGATGTCGTTGTGTCCGATATCTGACGTAAAACACAGGCCAAGCATAAAATCAGGGTCACTTCGACCTCCGTATTTTCTTCCACACAATAGCAGCGCAATTACTCGTTTACCGAAGTAATTGGCGGCTCAAGCCGTGTATGTGTTGATGATATATTGGCTAAAAATGACGTAATGGTGATTTACTCTTGGTAATGTTGCTAAGTGCTAACTCAGACTGGTAAACATTGGATAGCACCGAATATTTTTCCCAATAGTATAACTATCAGCTGTTACAGTGTCAACATCATTTGAAGTCATTCTTGGCCTCATAATGAAGGTCTGTTTGTTAATGCCAATGGTTTTTTTTCCACTCACGCAGGTTCGGTTCCATGCTTAGTCTGGGTGCTGTGTTCGGCTCTCTAGCTGGGGCGCTGATGACGCAGCTGAGCGGTCGCCGCTGGAGCCTCCATATCGCAGCAGTAGGCCTGCTGGCATCCTGGCTCGTGATCGGCTTGTCGCGGAGTATGTACTATTACTGCGGCGCACGCTTCTTCTGCGGCTTCTTTACCGGAGTAGTCTCGATCGTCGTGCCTGCGCACGTGGCAGAGATAGCCCCGGTAACGCACCGAGGAATACTCGTGAGTCCGGCGTCTATGACATGTAACCGATTGAAGTAGTGGTAGAACTCCCACTGAATCGCAAGAAATAAATTCAAACCGATGGCGGCAGCTTGATTTAGTGGTGCGTAGCTGGGATAAGCGGAGTTGGGGGCAACACTAGGCTATAATAAAGGTCTGAATTAGCGTAATGTTATTTAGCGCAACATTAATTAGATGGTACAAAGGGACGATATCTGAAGTATTGTAATTAACATTGTATTAAGTAGCGTGACCATAAATGGCATGATACCCTCTATCATGTTCTTAGCAAAGTTTCCTCGCTTAGTACTTCTCGGTTTCTCTTTCTCTTATTTTGTTTTCTCTCATTTCTCTTCCTTTTATCTGTCCTGAGCTTTTTGTTTTTCTTCAAACTTTATGCGCTAAAAGACACGCCTACATGACGCATTCATTGTGGCAACCACATTATAGGTGTGCTGGCCACAGGCCTCATTAACCCGCGAAGTTACAAGGCCATATATAAAGCGAAATAGGCGAAGCTTGTGCAGAGCCGCGCAAGCCTTGCAACAGTGAAACTGGGTGGTTTTCTACACTGATCTGGTTGCTGTCCCCATATTTCGTAGCAGGCTTTTTACACACAGTGCGTGACGAGCCCGACATGCGAACCCTAACCACAGGGTGCCGTGCACCAGCTGGCCATCGCATTGGGCATCCTGTACGCGTACTCCGTTGGCCGATTCCTGGACTGGGATTGGCTGGCTGTGCTGTGCGCGCCACCTGCCGCTGCGTTGTTTCTCCTCACCCGAGCTTTCGTGATCGAATCTCCCCGCTGGTTTCTGCAGATGAGCGACAGCCTGGCTGCTTTGAACGCGCTCACTGCTGTGCGATGTTCGAGGTCTCAGGTGGAACTTGCTACCGTCCTTTTTCGTCATTACTCGTTACATACTTGCCGAAATCCACCAACATTATACTCGGTTACAACGTAACAAAAAATAGCAGCTATGACTGCAGATATTGCCTACTCTCTTCATAGAAAATTTGCATAAATGGTGGTTGTGGGTTTTAGAATATACGCACGCTACCAGTGGAGAGCCTTAAGCTTTCGCCACACGACGACCGTTCGGCATAGACGACAAAAAATAATCCATTTATATGCGTTTGCTCATTTTCGGGACATCTAGCACGTCTCAATTATTTCAGATAGTTGGTTTTGCCACACAGAGATACATTTGTGTTACTGAGTCTCGGTGATAAAGTTGAACATATTGACAAACTTCTACAGAAATCTTGACGTCGCTGTTTAGTTAAGCGCGATGTCCTTTGTAGTAACAACGAACCTAAACCTAATTATTTACATTAGCCACAGGGATATCCTTGGGTAGATTCGGAAAGGAGCCAGAACTCAATCTAAATGCAGCCAAAGCAACCAAGCCCTTTATTTTTTGTGTCATATTTGTAGCCAAATGCCATAAAAGTGGTGTTATCGAGCGCATACATTCATAAACAAGGAGTATAGCAGTGAAGTAGCAATAAGAGCGTCCATTTTCTCTTTTTGCTTGGTGATCACGTTATAAGAAAGTTAAAAATCACTGAAGAAAATATATGTTCCGTGCATCTGCTTACAATAAATGTAAATAGAGTAAGAGGCAGAGCAAGATTGAAACATTCCAGCATACTGGTTATTATAAACATCAATTGTAGAAGCACAAGTGTGATTCATTGAGCTTATATTCGTGGACGAAAACTTTCTAGTTTCAAGTACGTGAGTCTGGCCATGACCAGTCCAGCTTCATTTTGTTGTGGATCTTAGTATAATTCACACGAAAACACGCACTGGGCATCAGTATTACAGACGCACTTGTAGCGTCACCATCGATGGTTGGCAGCGTAAACATCATGGTAGCCACGCGTTTAACATGCGTGCAATAGAGAAGGTGAATGCCAACACAGCCGCTGAGCACTTCATAAAAAAACTTCAGGTCATAACTGTCATAAACAACATTTCTTAACATGAAAGTGCTTTATGCCGGAGACCACCACAGCCCCACTGACGTATGTCTGACACGGAAGTGACATTAAAAATATGTACCAAGAAATCGCAAAGGAAAAAAAAGGCACAGTTTCGCCGCAGGAGTGAAGCAATGATTGCGATAGCAACAACTTCGAATGTAAAGCTAAGAACAGCAAGTAGATCAAAACGTGCAGGACGACTCTGCTCACGCACAAATGACGCAACGAAAACAACACACACAGGATGAGGACGAGTGAACTAAAAACGCGTTAGATCCTCTACACTTAACGAGTGTTTCGAACGGAAAACGACGCACCAAATGTAATCCCAGGTACAGATGAGCTGCAAACTGACAAATAGATTCAGTTGTTTACTTCCCTGCTGTATGAAAAGCATAGCGCTCTTTTCGCAACCGGGCTTGTGCAGCGAGTGAAGGTGACCGACACCGCACGATTTTCCCCGCCGATGGAATAAGCGCGTAGACACAATAATCACTCCGGCCCCTTTCACGGCGCAAAGTGCGCGTGGAAGATAAAGCGCCGTCCGGCGCATCGCGACGAAGTGGGCTGCTGGGCCTACGCCGAGCGTATAGTCTCCTATTACAGAAGAAAGTAGCGACGCTGTCACACACAGGTCCCGTTAATTAGGAGGCAATCGCCGGGCTAATTCCAAGAGCCGAAGTATCGGCCCCCCGAAGCGCACCACGAAAGCGTGGACAATTTAGAAGTAGTCCTTATTGGTGCGCCAGCAGACGCCGGCTGTGGCCCAAAGAACAAGTCAGAGCCGAGAGTTGATAAACAAACAAAATTATATTCTCAATAATGGCAGATCAGAAAAACAATACACAAATATGCTCACTCGACAATAGCTGAGTACAATATGTCACCGATCAATCAACGCACTACAGTACAATTAGCCACACTCGAACAACGGACACAGACCAGTACACACTACAATGCAGTCGCCTGCATTGAACAACCAAGACCCTTAAAGACTAAAGAGATAGAAAACCTATTCAGTCCAAAGTCCTTGGAACAAAAGTCTGAATGATACTCTTCCGAGAATCACTCACTCAAAGTCCAGCGTTGTTGCCGTTCCACTGCCCCGAAGTTTCTCTTCCAGGAAACCTCGCGTCTTCAATTGGCCACTCTCCAAGCTTCAAACTTCTTCGCCGGAAACACTCGGCTTCACACACGCAGCTGTTGCCACGTGTCTTCGCTCGATAGCGGAACTCACGCTCTTGCCTGTAGCTCGAGCCTTCACCCGTCAGGTGGAAATCCTCTTCATCTCCTGCTTCGTCCCAACGGACAACCTTCGCCGACTACACGGCGGAATCCCTACGCGCTCTGGCGTTAACTTCCGTCTTCGCCTGATCTCTCGTCTCGGCCGCTCGATTAGATACCTTCCGGGCCACCTTCCAGAAAGTTCTCGTCATTTCGTCGGCGCGATACGCAGCGAAGGCTGGGGAGAGGCACGAGACTGTACGAGGGCCGTCCCCGACCGATGACTCAACTCGGTATGACCACGCCTATTTCCTTCTGGAACTTTCCAGTGCTTGCCCGGCCGCCGCTGTGGGTGAGGAGGTTCGTCGGCGAAGCCACGCTTCCGCGAGGAGAGCGCGCGCCCGGGGAGCCTTAGATGTTTGTTTTCTTTTTTTTTTGACCTCGCGGCGTTTCTCCCGCCCGTTATCGCAAGAATTTGGCAGCGCGCCCATTTTTAGCGCTCGTTCTGTGACACTGCCCCCCACTTTAAGAATATTATCTCATAATATTCAAAACCACACAAACGAGCGCGAACAGTCACCACACACTCTGAACGACGTAACACAAACCGTCGCTCATGACACTTCACATTCGCAATAGATCGCTCAATACAATCTTACATTGTAGTTCAATTCCACAACACATGAAATATAGCCACAGGTACACGACTACAACACTTCATCACTTATTCCAAACAATACAAACGTACAAAGTTCTCTCATTACAACAATTATACAACACTATACATCACATCACAGCACAGACACTTCGACACTTGTGACACAGGATAAACAACATAACACAACGTATGGCACTCAGCACTGCCAAACACCTTCTTATTCGACTTCAGCACTTATCCTGTGTATTTCGAGCTGCGATTGCGTCCTTTCTTGCGGTGCTCGCTCGATTTCTTCTTGTTTTTCCTTGTTCAATTTCGGCGAGCCTTTTCCAACGACGACATCTGAGGCGGCGTCTCAGCCATCGTTGTCACTTCCGACACCGTTAACAGGTCATAACATTCAACGGGTCCTATCTGTTTATTTACCAGCTCGTTCATGTCATGGCCTTGGGCTTGGCTGGCCAACTCCGTCACCATTACACTGTCGGTCGGTTGGGGTCGTGCCGACGTACGTCCAGCTGCCCAGCACGTGAACTTATTCGACACGATCATCTTCTCCTTCGCTGTCTCTTGCGCCGCGGCTTCGCCTCGGGCTCTAGTGAGATCCGTCACGGGATGCTCCTCTACAGTATCTCGCGGTCGCTGTGTTGGCGAGGGCTCTATCTTAGGGTCTTCTCCCAAACCTTCCGGATCATTCGGTCCTCGCGCCCCGGCGATGTTTCCGATGACAAGGTCGTACAGGGGGTCGTCATGCATAGAGCAGTAACCTTCCCGCTGAAGTACGGGTTTCAACCTCAATTTCTGCTTCGGGAAGCATCCGAACTGTACGGTCAATTAAGCAAACCGGTTTCGTTTTGCCTGTTAACTCACTTTCCCGTACCAAATTTCTCCGCACGATAACAGTGGAACTGCCGGTATCTCTTAACACCGTAACCTTTTTGCCCGCAACTTTTCCAGGCAGCGCTGGCATTCCCTTCGTGACACCGGTTGGCTGTTTTGACATTACAGCACCCAGAATAGGAATTTTCTCCCCATTTTTCAACTCTACGAATCCATCAGTGACGGCATTATTATCAGATTTCGGTGCCGCTTGCACACAGGATACCTGGTGAGTTTGACTCACTCCGTTCCGACAAGCATCTGCTTTGTGCCCAGTCTGACCGCACTTAAAACATTTTACTGCCGTAGCGCTCGTAAAGACCGTTCGACAGTTTTTCGCGCGATGACCCACTCGGTTGCACAGAAAACATCGCGGAATGCTCTCTGGTGCACGCTTCTTTTCTTCGGGAGCCAATTTCTTCGAATCATCGGGACAATCCTTCTTGACCTTGGCCAAATTAGTTCCACCTTGCGCTTCCAAGAATTGATCAGCCAATTCAAGCATTCCTTCAAGTGACTCCGCCTTCCTCTCTTTCAAGTACAGCGACAGGCTTGGGTGGCAACTAGTAAGAAATTGTTCTCTAATTAGGAGCTCTCTAAGTTCATCGTACTCCTGCGCTGTCCCTGAAAGTTCAATCCATCTGTCCAAATAATGGCAAAGTCGGGCAGCATACTGCGTAGCCGTCTCACCATCAGCTGGCTTTCCTGTCCGAAATCTGTCCCGGAATCCTTCTACAGTAAATCTAAATCGCTTCAGCAAAGCAGCTTTCACCTTTGCGTAGTTGGCTGCATCGGTCGGCGTCAGCCTTCCGTACACACTGAGCGCTTCACCACTCAAGCAGGTACTTAAAGCAGTTGCCCATTGATGTTCCGGCCAATTCTGGCTGCTTGCAATCGTCTCAAATCGGTGAAGGTACGCGTCCAGGTCGTCCTTCCTTTCATCAAATGCTACGAGCAGCTTGCTTGGGTTCAAGCGGAATCCGTGGTCCTCCCGTTCGCTGCTTTCAACTCTAGCTTGGACCGGAGTTTCACTTCGCTGTTGCAAACGGAGCCGCTCGAGTTCCATCTCGTGCTGTCGCTGCCGTTTCCTTTCTCTCCTCTTCTTTCGCCCTCTCAGCTGCCAGTCTTTCTTTCTCCAGCTCCAACTTCAATTGCAGCTCTCTTTCTTCTTTCAGCTGTTGCTCCCTTGCCTCTCTTTCTTCTCTCGCCCCTCCAGCTGCCAACTTTTCTCTCTTCAATTCCAACTTCAATTGCTGCTCTCTTACTTCCTTCGCCCTTTCAGCTGCCAACCTCTCTCGTTCCAACTCAGCTGCTTTTTCTTCCTTGGCTCTCTCAGCTGCCAACCTCTCTCGTTCCACTCAGCTGCTTTCTCTTCCTTGGCTCTCTCTTTTTCTTATTTTTCCTTCTGGGTGACCCACTTCCGTAGTTCGGCGCCAGATAGACCCATCTTCTCACCAAGAGCGACTAACTTTTCGAGATCCATTGTGTCTCGTAAATCGCAAATAAAACCTTGCCGCGTGCAAAAAGTATCTGCCTAAATCAGTCTATCGGAACACTCCCCTGCACTAGTTAACGAGAACACTGAACAACACACAAAATTGGTCCGATAGCAGTATCAACAACTCGAGGCTCTTTCTCACTACTTTGGACACACTGTGCACCAAAAGGTCCTGAGTCGCGGACGCCAGATAAATTGTCACACAAGTCCCGTTAAATAGGGAGGCGATCGCCGGGCTTATTCTAAGAGCCGAAGTATCGGCCCCCCGAACCGCACCACGAAAGCGTGGACAATTTAGGAGTGGTCCTTATTGGCGCGCCAGCAGACGCCGGTTGTGGCCCAAAGAACAAGTCAGAGCCGCGGACGCCAGATTAATTGTCACACAAGTCCGGTTAAATAGGGAGGCAATCGCCGGGCTGATTCCAAGAGCCGAAGTATCGGCCCCCCCGAAGCGCACCACGAAAGCGTGGACAATTTAGAAGTGGTCCTTGTTGGTGCGCCAGCAGACGCCGGCTGTGGTCCAAAGAACAAGTCAGAGCCGAGAGTTGATAAACAAACAAAATTATATTCTCAATAATGGCAGATCAGAAAAACAATACACAAATATGCTCACTCCACAATAGCTGAGTACAACATGTCACCGATCAATCAACGCACTACACAGTACAATTAGCCACACTCGAACAACGGACACAGACAACAGTACACACTACAATGCAGTCGCATGCATTGAACAACCAACCCTTAAAGACTAAAGAGATAGAAAACCTATTCAGTCCAAAGTCCTTGGAACAAAAGTCTGAATGATACTCTTCCGAGAATCACTCACTCAAAGTACAGCGTTGTTGCCGTTCCGCTGCCCCGAAGTTTCTCTTCCAGGAAACCTCGCGTCTCCAATTGGCCACTCTCCAAGCTTCAAACTTCTTCGCCGGAAACACGTCGGCTTCACACACGCAGCTGTTGCCACGTGTCTTCGCTCGATAGCGGTAAACTCACGCTCTTGCCTGTCTCGAGCCTTCACCCGTCAGGTGGAAATCCTCTTCATCTCCTGCTTCGTCCCAACGGACAAACCTTCGCCGACTACACGGCGGAATCCCTACGCGCTCTGGCGTTAACTTCCGTCTTCTCCTGATCTCTCGTCTCGGCCGCTCGATTAAATACCTTCCGCGCCACCTTCCAGAAAGTTCTCGTCATTTCGTCGGCGCGATACGCAGCGAAGGCTGGGGAGACGCGCGAGACTGTACGAGGGCCGTCTCCGACCGATGACTCAACTCGGTATGACCACGCCTATTTCCTCCTGGAACTTTCCAGTGCTTGCCCGCCGCCGCTGTGGGTGAGGAGGTTCGTCGGTGAAGCCACGCTTCCGCGGGGAGAGCGCGCGCCCGGGGAGCCTTGGATGTTTGTTTTCTTTTTTTTTCTTTTGACCTCGCGGCGTTTCTCCCGCCCGTTATCGCAAGAATTTGGCGGCACGCCCATTTTAGCGCTCGTTCTGTGACAGACGCTCACCTTCAAATCCTCTTCAAAGTGCCTAACTCTCCTCTCCCTAGTGTCCAAATCTTATCTACATCCTCTCCCAAGCTGCCAGAGTGCAGGCGTCTGCTCTATAACTCGGCTCGTGCCACTTTCCTCTTAAGGATGCTATGTTACGCTCATAATACACGCGCAGTTTGTGACCTTTCTCGAGTAGCAGCCGAGAGATGAGAGACAAGAAAGGAAATTGCGGGGTGCAGCAGTTCGGTTAAAGGAGAGGCCGTACTTTCCTACAAATATTCGGGGAATTTACGCTAAGCGTGCTTATTGCGCATTGCCACTGGTAATGCTGAAAACACGCCATTTCCTCCGAGATCGGCAGCGCGAGCGGTAAGTGGTAGAAAAAATAGCTTGCCGTTTCAACGTCGAAGCACGTGTTGTCTCGTGGTTCATACTTCACGCTCACAAACGTGAAGTCTGACACTTGATTCCGCGCGCCGGAGTCTTTTCCAGAATTGTTTGTGTTGTTTTTTGCGTTCTCACTTATATATATATATATTATATTATATATATATATATATATATAATTATATATATATATTATATATATACGGTGAATGACAGCGACGCCGACATCGATGCCGGCGACAAAAACCAGCTGAAAGTGTCCATATAATTGCTCCGAAATAAAAACAGAAGGCAAGCATCTGTCCCCCGTAATCGAACATGGAAGCTCTCGATTCTCAGCGCACGGTGCTAACCACTACGCCACGAAGCGTACGTTGTCTTCAATGCTAACGGCAAGCCATTTATATACAACATTACCCATTTGGCAGTCCCCAAAATTTCAGAACTTTTACGTGTTTTTGTTGTCAGCGTTGAGATCACGCGACGGGCTCGCGTTGGGCGCGCTCTAAAGGTAGTCGCCTCCATGAAGCGCCGCCTCCCCGGAGCGTGGTCTCTGATGCACGCGCACTTATGGGACTCATAATCCGGGAGGGAACGAAGGTAACTTCGCATGCTGCCATGGCCGCGTTTACGAAACGAGCGCGCTGCTGACGCATGACGCAGGAAGATTTGTGACAGTTGTTCGCGCTTGTCCTGTGTATACTTGTGCGCTTGGTTCATGCGTAGTTCGTTCTGTTTGAACAACGCGTTTTAAGTGTCGAGGTGGGACAGTTGTTAGTTCACGCTCGTCCTGTGTATGCTAATTTTGTGCGTGTTGTCTGCTTGAGGTACGCGCTGCAAGTTACGAGCTGCTTGCCCTTCCTAAGGTTATTTTGCAATTTCTTGCGGTTGCTAAAACAATGCATGATAAACGCTCAACTACCTCTGTAAGAACATGTTTCCCTTCATTCTAATTCATTCTAATTCATTCTAGTCATTCTAATTCTTATATAGGGGCATCAGCCACGTTTACTTTGAGGACGTATACATACATTTGTTGCGCTGGCGTCTATGGCGCTAAAGTGTATGCATGAAAAGAGGCGTAGTCTTTATAGTATCTTATGTTGCTAAAGTGTTTGGGTCTATGCTGTTTCCTGGGAACGGGACGGTGTCGGTTTGTCGCAGCAATTACTATGTTACATTGCACTTCAGGCCGACATCGAGTTCGATGCCATCCAGGCAGTGTTGCCAAAGTACAGGACGCCCGTGGCGCACTCCTTGCTCGCCATACTGCTGATGGTGACGCAGCAGCTGAGTGGCATCAACAGCGTCATCATCACCACAGTCAGCCCGGACCTTGAGCTAGACGTGAGCGTCCCATCTACTGATAGCGCCATCCTTCTTGCTCTTCTGCAGGTGCGTTACCTGCATAGACGTTTTGTGCGCTGAATAACTCCCACACGTACCAGACCTGAAAGTTTACCACCCAGATGGGTGTTCTTGCAGGCTCTACATAACGCCATCAGGAAGGTTTTAGATAGTCAACATGAAATCGTGACAACAGGAGGTATGAAACAACCCTCTCGCTTAAAAAGGCATGCTCTGTGGAAAGATGTGCAAGTTGGTCGTTATTAAACTAGGTTGCCTCGCAACTTGTACTCTTGATATGCGAGATATAAGGATACCACCTTTTTAGAGTGTGAATTTTAACCTAATATTTGTGTTTGGTGCTTGCAAAATGTTCCGGAATTTTTGAAAGGCATGTTTGTCCTGCCACGGCTGCTTAAAATTGTACTTGAGCTCTGATGAAAAAACTTAGGTGCACGTTCTAATTTATGTTGAGGTATGTTTTTTGGCAATCTGGCTTATTCAAAACATTGTCTTAAGAAAGCTGATTAGTAAATTTTGAAGCTGCAATGCAATATTGAAATCGCAAGGTGGACCCAGCATGTGGAGGTTTCTTAGACATTACACACCTGTAAATAAGCTGAACAGAGAAAAACAGTAAAAATTATTGGCTGCATGCACCTCATGAATTAAGTTCTCACGGTACGGAATATTTTCGAAATTGTATAAACTTCATAGTTATGTTTATTGCAGGCATAGTGTGTGGTGCAGGTAATAGTTAGGTAATATTAAGCAGGAAGAAGTTTATAAAATTTTCAGAGCGCACACATTTCATAATTAGCAGCATCAGGTTGGTGCATAATTTATAGTATGCACCGTTGGTGTGTATATAGATGCAGTACTAATAACATTGTATAGGTACTGCTTTTACTTTAGTATGGCTGTAGGTTTAAATGTACATTAAGCCGTTCGCTGCAGCAAGCTTTCTTGAAGTCCTGATTGATGTGTGAAATGACCCACTGATGGGCCACTCGACATATCTTCCATATGCGCCATGACCCACCAGTGGGTGATGTGATCTAACACCAGAAAAAAATTTCTGCTGATTATTTATAACCTGTTGCAACAAGAATCGTACCTCTGCATTCAGGCTTATAAAGGTAAAGCATCAGCAAGGAGGCGCATTCTCGTAACATTGCGGCCGCTTAAAAGGAGCACACCCCTTGACTGATTGGTGCAGTGCCGGGTTGAAACAGGGGCTCCTTATCATTCACTGGTATATCAGTTTTCTACTTCCACGCAGAACACTGCTTGTTCACTGTTTAGAAGCGCTTAGCTTCGGTACGAGCTTGACACTTCTACTTTGGTAGCAGAATCAAACTACTGTGGTACGCTTTCAATGATGTGCCGTTGGGTAGACATGACCTTGAGAGTAAGAGTGCGAATAAAAGCAGTTGTCCTCATAGACTGCTGCCGAGACAGGAACACGTCACGGCTGCCGAAGGCCACGTCTTGTTAGAACGTGGAAGTGGTGAATACTCGCACGTGGCGGAAAAATTGACGGGCCATTGATTGTGGGGACAATGCGTATTGGACGTAGCGCTGCTGTTGATCACCGCTTACGCAGTGAAAATGTCGTAAAGAGGCTTTTCGCTGCCAGTATCCGTAAACTTTTGAGGTTCACTGTACATGCTGTGTTCTCACCGCTCATACTATGCTGAAGCGACACCCAGCACGAAGGTCACTTGTTTCGCAGCAGCAGCGGCTGCGTTTTCTTACGCCTGCATACTTTCGAGTTTGCCAGCTTACCTGGTCAAGCAGTCCATGCATACCTTATTTCTTGTAGCATTCCTGCTTGTTTCTGTGCCATTCACTGTATTGCCCTTCGGGCAAAACTTTAGGTTCTTTTCAAATTTCATAGTGTCTTCAAACGTAACTAAATAGTGTCGTCAAGGTAAAATGTACCTCTACCTGGTACGTTCGGGGCATCCGAGGTCTCCTTATCGAAGGTCACATTGAAAAGTCACGCGTACATGTTCAGACTTTCACCCTGTGTTGCTTCATCTGAGCGGTAAATTCCGTGCATTTTTGAAGCTTTCGTGTAAAAATAATGAAAAAGAAACTGCCAGTATCGGACGGTATCGCTGATGCCTCGGATTGTACTTAAAATATAGAGCTGTGCATGAATGACTCTATACATGAACTACAGAAAAAATTTTAAAGTGCTTTAAAATATTTTTGTTTCTTAAAGTTAGCAATTAATTATTAGTTAGTTCGCATAGGTAACTGTACTGAACACACTGCCTCGCACACTTTATCTTATGTTTGTTGGAGCTGGCGAAACGATATGGTGTAGTATAAGGTATCGTGTACTATCATCACTGCATTTCAGGCTGCGACGGTACTGGTGGTCCTGCCTTTCGTGAACACACTAGGACGCCGAAAGTTGCTCGTGGTTTCCGTGGCTCTATGCTGGAGTAGCATGACGTACTTGGGAATAATCTACTATACCTACCGGCCAGATAGACCAGTGGTGATTCACGAAAGGACAAAGACGCCTCCTGACTATACGTATGAAGAGCTGGCTACTCCAGACGCCGCCACCGACACATACGGAACACTCAAGTTCACTTTAAAGGTATGAGATAAGGCGCGAGTGATGCACAGGCTTCATCTCGAGAAACCTGCCTTTCACCCACGTGACTGGTAACTGTCTCGAATCATTTTTTTAAATAGTCGCGGTGTTCGTCGACATCTTCAGTGTTTCCATTAGGTGGAAATGCAAAAAGGGCCAGAACTCAATCGACATTTTAGCGAAGTAGTTATGTTTTTTTTTTTTTTAGATTGTCGCAAATTTTGCAGGTATAAAGAGCCGGAGTAATAATAATAACAGAGTATTTATCGTTTATGATCAAACGAAAGCATATTGAATAAGTAAAATGAGAAATTAAAAAGTAGTCAGTGAATGTGGCCATGGCACCAACTGGAAATTTTTGTCGCCAAACAGATCAAAAAGTATCCACTTTGCCGCAAAGCAGCCAATAACGGCACCTCTGGCTATCGCAAAGAAACACCACCTCGACGCGTCGTTTATTATGGGAATGGTAATTATTAAGGTTGAACGTGTAAATTTTACAGGGTTACGTAGAATCATCGTCGTAAGAAAGCAGAATAGGAGAGACGACACTGCAACGCTTGACAAAGGCATGTTATTGCCAAAATAATGCTTATTAGATACGTATCGCTTGAACTACAACACATGCACCCATGCCCGATTGCTTGTCAGCAGTGCGCTGGAACTAGGGCTAGAGCTTGAAATTACTGTGGTCAGATAGTGATACATCGTTCATACCCTGAATGGGGCTAGCAAAAATTCATCGATTAGCAACCCTCTATACCGCTTGTGAGCTCAAGAAAATAAAATGACCGTCTGTTGGTGCATGCCTCTCTTTGCACGGCTGAAATGACTGAGGAACAAATCCGTTATTCAGAGTGCGCGAGTCTTAAAATATGAGCAAGAAAAGCTCGGTGTACGCATGACTTCACTTTTTATTTGTATGCAAGGCTTTTTTGGTGGCCTTCCACTCCTAATATTAGCTGAATACCACTGCCGCTATCAACGAACGCATAGAACAGCATGTGGGCATCATTGGTCAAAAAAATCCAAAAAAAAACTATGTAAGCAGGCAATCAGCTTAAAATTGTTAGAGAGTTTGTACTTGGGCAATCAGCGCTTTGTGCAGGGCCGCATAGTGCAAACATTAGCAGTAATGCTGGCACTGTGGGATCTGGGTATCGATGAAACCGACATAAACATACTAGAACAAATCTACAGTGGATCCACAGCCACCATAGTTCTCCATAAAGAAAGCGACAGAATTCTAATGAAGAAAAGTGTAAGGCAGGAAGACCAGATATCTCCAATGCTATTCACCGCGTGTTTACAGGAGGTTTTCTGGGCCCTAGATTAGAAATAGTTAGGGATAAGAGTAAATAAGTAGTATCTTAGTAACCTGCAATTTGCTGATGACAGTGCCTTTATGAGTAACTCAGAGGATAAATTGCAACTCATGATTACTGAACTGTACATGTTAAGCAGAACAGTACGTCTGAAAATTAATATACACCAAACTAAAGTAATGCGCAACAGTCTCCGCAGAAAACGTCACTTTGCGAGAGAGACGCTGGAACTTCCGAAAAAAATAAGTCTCCTTAGGACAAGTAGTAACCGCACAGCCGAACCTTGAGAGTGAAAGAACTAAAAGAATAAGAATGGGGTGGATCACACTCGGCAAGCATTCTCAAATCATGAACGGTAATCTGCCACTTACCCTCAAGAGGAAGGTGTATAGCAGTTGCATCTTGCCGGTGCTTACCTATGGAGCAAAAAAAAACAAACAAAGTGGTTTATTAAATTCAGCGTGACGCAGCGAGCGATGGAAAGGAAAATGATACGTGTAACCTTAAGAGACAAGAAGATAGCAGAGTGGGTCAGGGAACTAACCATGGTTAAAAATATCATAGTTGAAATTAAGGAGAAGAAAAAGACATGAGCCTTGCACGTACACGTAGGCAGGATAACCGCTCGTCCTTAAGGATAACTGACTGGATTTTCAGAAAACACAAACGCATGAAGGGGAGACAGAAATTTGGGTGGGCCGGTGAGATTGGAAAGTTCGCTGGTTTCGCACGTGGCGGCAGAAACCACAAGACTGGATTATTTGACGGATCGTGTGAGAAGCCTTTGCCCTGCAGCGGGCGTAGTCAAGATGACGATGATTATCATGATGATGATGATGATGATGATGATGATGATGATGATGCAGGGTCACGTACATATTTAAGCTATGGTCAGAAGAAATCACTACATATAAGGCTTCAGAGTCCTTACCGCTCGTTCACGCTGTCACTAAACCTCTCACCTATTGTACGCTTAACTGTTGATATTCACAACAGCCACGCTCCAAGAGGAGACAGCACGTCATACACTTCTTTTAAATGCCAGTGCCAAGCCAGTGGGCATTTGTACGCCAGGTTTTTTGAGGACCAGTAAAGGAGGTGCTACCAAAGGTAATCATGGAGGCAATATATTCGCGGCGTGAGTAGCAGCACTTTACGAGACATGGCACCACTCTTCCTAGGGCACATCATCCTGCTCTCGCCTGCCTACGCTAGAAAAATCACATAACTTATATTTCAATGACAGAGAACAGAGTTTTTCATATGTACGTCTTCTCAGTGTAGTATGGTATAGTTTGGTGTGGTGGGCCTTAGCGAACATACTCAAGATTGTGGGTAGTATAAGATGCAACTAATATGCTTTGCCTGCGGCATTTCATACCTTTGCATATATACTCAATTATGCTAGAAACAGCCGCCCTTTAGTTCCCAAATAATAGTTGTTACTCCAAGCAGCTGCCCCTACTTTTTTGCAGCTTTTTAATGCGTTCTAGTGATAGCGTTTATTAGCAATAGTTTCTATGAAGATTTCGCTGGTGTAATCATGATGATTGCGATTAGCCTCAGAATATTAGTTTCGACAAAGTGGTGGTAGTGTTACTCAACGACGCAATGAACGCACCTGATATGGCACGGAGAACTGAATAGTAACATCACTCTGATATTTCATTAGGGAGCTTTGTTTCATCAGCGAACTTAAGTCAGTTGCAGAAGCTGTATGCATGATCGGTCGTGTTATTCCTACCGCATGCAGCCACAACGATCAAGGTCTCAAGCGAAGGTCACCATTACACTGTATGTAGCACTCTACTGCACTGCTAAAGTAAGGTTTCGGTACCGGCGTTCATCAGATTACGCTGGCTTTGAAGTACATAGATTCATCAAGACATGTATTCATAGCTTCTGAAATAATGCTGTTCCTGTGCATACAAAATTTCCTTGAAGTAGACCTATACTGACTTAGAATGTATGTTGGTTCCTTGTTTAAATACGTATAGTAAAAAAATTGCGCTGCCTCGTTCCACTCGGGTTCGAATTATTATTTAATGAAATGTTGACCATGTCACCTTTTAAATGAATTTAAGTGCCATCATAATCCTTCACTTTTTGATCATTGCAAATTTAATTCGCGGCACATATTGATACGTTAGAAAAAGTGATGCATTGCTTTATGGGTTCTTGTTTGTTGTGTGTACGTATATTACGACGAAACCTTTAGGTGCCCCATCTAACGCGAAGAGTTACCGTCCGCGTCTGCGCAAATGATGGAAAAAATAATCACGTGACCATGAAGCCGGTAGCCTGATTTCACGTGATGGCATCATCACATGACATCACCACGTCGTCATAGGTGGGTCTATCCTGGAAGTAGCGACAAGCCATGATGAGTGCAGAAAGATCCGGGGTGAAATGAAGATCATACGATGTACTGAGAAGAAACAATGCTCTTGAATAGAGTCAGTTGTCTTAGCCAAATAGACAGAGCAACGCCATACTTTTGGTACGGCTTCAACGCTAAGCGTTGACAGTTGTAAGTACCCACCTCACGAGATCAGACATTTGCCGTTTTCGGTTGTAGTTGAGCCCAGTGAATACACTAATAGACAAATACAGGGACGTAAGAACGTACCCAGTCGTTCGATGAAAGGACAAAATACGCCACAGCCACAGGTAAATCAGCTTTATTTACTCTGATACCCACAGTGCCATTTTGACATTACTGTGGAGGGAGGGGGTCCCACAGGGAATTTGTACCATACATCAGATTTATATAGACAACGGCGCACATGCACAAATATCGGAAATGCCAGAGGCTTGGCCTTCGGTGTTGAGGTACAAAAAAAACTCCAGTCCCCCTTTCTCCTGAGCTGCACCAGAGTTCTTTTTCGCTAACCGCATCGCCATGAAGCACAGCCCTGCACCCCAGCCCCGACCCACTCTTTCCGAAGACGAAATTCTGCTGGCACCCATGACTAGAAGGTTTAGATCCCAATGCACCACGCCTTCTTTTTTTGCGCTAAACAGGTGCTGTTTGTCGTCGGCTTCTCTGTTGGTCTCGGACCCGTTCCGTGAGTCCTTGCTGCGGAGCTCGTTCCTCTACGAGGCACAGGGCTTGAGTTTGGAAGCGTATGTGCAGCCAACTGGGCTGGTTCTTTCGTGACGGCCAACTTTGTCACCACTGCTACCACTTCCCGGATGATCGCCATGTCGCTCTGGTTGTACGGCTTCATTGCTATCACCGGAGGGCTGATCAGCTTCGCCCTGCTACCGGACACGGATTGTATGTCGATCGAGGACATACTCCTTATCGACCCTGATGAGAGGGTAAGAGATCCTTGTAGAGATCTGCTATGGCATGTGCTGCTGAAGAGTTCAGCTACGCGACTAATGAGGCTAGGTCCTACGTACATTTAGTTCTGATCACACTCGCAGCATGAAGACCAGCGCATGAAGACATCAGACAAGTGAAATAGTAAAGGAACTTCATATAGTTACGTGCCCGTAACAGCATATGCAAGGTGTTTCATGAGATATATTTGAAGATACTTAAAAATTACGGAAACGAAATATTCACTTGCTGCCATCCCAGTTACTTTCCAATTGCTGATTTAATGCAGTTAGTGGAAGATATACCTTGAAAATAATAGTGACATCGATAACAGCTGACATTAAACATTAAACAGATGATTGATTTCTAGCAGGTACCGAGCATACAAAGTGATATCAAGCTACGAAACAAAGGAAAGATAAACAAACAAAGATACGAAACAAAGGAAAGTGATCTCAAGTTTTACGAAGTAGTACCAAATCATGCCAAGTTCTAGTCGAGTCCAGTATCATCTCCCCTCGCCTTTTCGGGCCGTACTTCTAGTGCAGCAGTGTCGCTTGAGAGTGCACCGCGATTCCCGCTAAGCAGCTTCCTCGCCGGCCGTGCGCACCGTGTTTGGTTCTCCCATGTCTGCGTCTCGTGCCGAGGCCACATGCCGGCTTTATACGAAATGAATCAGCGCATGCGCAGTTCGCCGTGGCACTACGTACTGCGTCTGGCGCGACTGAGCAGTGCCGCGCGATGTTCAGGCAGGCAGGCTGGTGGCGGATCAGCATATGGGCAAACGAAGTAGGGGCACAGCTCTGCAACCGGCAGATGGCAACGCGCTTTGGTATGATCGCGGCACGGAATTTGTTTTTCATGCTGCAGCGAATAAGGTCTGCTTAAATAGCTACGTTGTTAAAAATTATAGCCAATTATCCATTATGTGTTCATTTGATGTGCATTCGTGGGGCTCATATTGTTATGAGACAATGTCCCACAAAAGCGGTTAGATAGGCGCGGAGTAAGACGACATGACTTTGGTGTAGGACCCCTTTGTGGGTATGCGCCAGGGTAAGAAGCATCATCTTCAGCTCTTGTTCTGCATCTTGGCTTGCGCGTTGGCGTGGTGTAAATATATCTTGAAACGCCTAGTATCGCGTGTACCTTCACGTAAAATTTTGATGGAGGTGCTGGATACAACGCACGACGGAGTTACGCAGCGGACGCCTAGTCGCTTCTTCCGACATGTCCACCGGCAGCAACGCTACGTCAACTGCCGCGCCCAATGCATTAACGGCGCCGATCTCCCCTCTTTTTCTCGTGGCCGCTCCACCCCGCGATCCCGGCAACTTTGCGGGAACGGAAGGCGAGGACGTGGATGAGTGGCTTAAACTCTACGAGCTCGTCAGCGAAAATCACAGGTGGGACCCAACCTTGATGCTGGCAAACGTCATCTTTTATTTGCAAGGAACGGCCAAGGCATGGTTTAATAACAACGTGGACGCGATCACGAGCTGGGACGTATGCAAGACCAAGTTACGCGAGTTGTTTGGTCAATATGCCGGCTGCAGGCAGGCCGCTAGGAAAGAACTTGGCACACGTGTTCAGACGTCCACGGAATCTTACCTGGCGTATATACAAGATTTACTGACCCATTGCCGTAAAATTGACTGAACCACGGCTGAAGCAGACAAGGTAGCGCACGTGCTTAAGGGCACCGCAGACAATGCATTAAACCTCCTTGTGTGCAAAGGCTGTTCCACCGTGCAAGATGTTATCTTGGAGTGCCGACGCTTTCAAGAGGCTAAAAGTCGGCGCATTGCCCACCACTTTACGTGCCTCCCCAACACTGCTGCAACGTCAACTTGCGAGGATATTCGTATAGCGACCCAGCCCAGTTCACACTCTGGTGACATCACGAGAATCGTACGCCGCGAAATCGAGGCCATATCACCCGCACCCTTGAGAGCACTAGCACCGAGTGATCCTCCGCCGACCATATCGCTAATACAGACCGTTGTTCACCAAGAAATGGCCAACGCGGGTATTCACGCGGTCTGTTTTGTGCACCGTCCCGACGCTGTCAGTTCATCTACCTCCAGCCACCGACAGCATTATCACCGCCCTGCTCTGCGTAACCGTGACCCAAATGCGTGAAGGACGCCTGACGGCAGGCCGATTTGCTTACAATGTGAACGAGTGGGACACATTTCCCGCCATTGCCGGAGCACGTGGACCCCACCGTATCGGGCAAACTCAAGCTTCTCCAACCTCCACTCACCAGCCCATCTCTATGGCCAGGAACTACCACGGCGTGATGGCTCAGCTAATTACGACCCGACCACTATGACCACTGCCCAGTACAGTCACTCACCTTCACCTCGACGTAGATTTTCGTGGTCTCCACCACCACCCCGTTCCCCGTCCCCATCCTCTGCCCGGCTGTTTTCCTCGGAAAACTAATGGCTGCAGCTCCTGGAGGCGACGCTGCTGATACGACTTGCTCTCCAATTCCTCTGTTGACGCTGCCGACCAATCAGAACCTGATCGACGTTGAAGTGGACGGTTTATCTGTTAAAGCCTTGGTGGACACTGGCACCCTTATTTCTGTGATGACCTTGCACATTCGTAACCACTTGAATAAAGTCCTTACTCCAGCGCCTTCACGCAGTGTTCGTGTTGCTGATGGTGGTACGGCTTCTGTTATTGGCGTCTGTACTGCACGCGTCACTATCGCTGGTCGCCAAACTTCAGTTCTCTTCACTGTTCTCTCTCACTGCACCAATGATGTGATCCTCGGTCTTGAATTTTTGCCCTCTCATTCAGCCCTAATCGACTGTTCAGCTGGTACTGTGCAACTTTACCTACCGTGTCCGATTTATCCACCCAGTTCACCCCAAGCTCGTATGTGCTCTGCTGAGCATGTCCGTTTGTCACCGCAAACTGTGACCTGTATCACCGTAATACCCGCACCACCTGTATCCGATGGCGACTATGTGCTCACGCCCATCTGTTCTTTTGACTCACAGTGTTACCACACACTAGTATTCAGTGTGCGAACCGCGCCTTCATTCCGGTGCTCAACTTTGCTCTGTGTCCACAAGTGCTCCCGCGCGGAATTGCCCTCACCATGCTGACTCCCTCTAACGAATGCATCATCTCAGCTCTATCTTCGAACGATGCTGGACACTGTAGCTACACGCATGCTCGATCTTCGCAAGCAAGCCCTTCTGCTGACGTTAAAAAAATGATTGCGCCAGACCTTTTGCCGCATCAAGCTTACGCACTACTTCGCGTTCTTGAGTCATACTGGGACGTATTTGACTTTTGTGATCGTCCGCTTGGTCAAACGACTGCTGTAAAGCACTGCATTGACACCGGCGATGCCTCCCCTGTCCATCGGCGGCCATACCGCGTACCTCCAAACGAGCGTCACATAATTGAATCAGAAGTCAACAAAATGCTCGCCAGATACATAATTGAGCCATCATGTAGTCCATGGGCTTCCCCTGTAGTTTTTGTCAAAAAGAAGGACAACACTTGGCGATTCTGTGTTGACTACTGAGATCTGAACAAGATTACTAAAAAAGACGTCTACCCGCTACCGCGCATAGACGACGCCCTGGATTGTCTTCACGGCGCTAAGTATTTTTCGTCCATTGATCTAAGATCAGGGTACTGGCAAATTGCTGTCGACGACATGGACCGCGAAAAGACCGCTTTTGTCACGCCCGATGGTCTTTACCAGTTTAATGTCATGCCCTTCGGGTTATGCAACGCTCCGGCCACCTTCGAGCGGATGATAGACTCTCTTTTGCGTGGGTTCAAATCGTCGATTTGTCTATGTTACCTTGACGACATTATCGTCTTTTCTCTGACCTTTGAGACCCACCTCGACCGCCTATTCTCAATACTGGCTGTTTTTCGCAATGCCGGTCTCCAACTTAACTCGTCAAAGTGCCACTTCGGACGCCAGCAACTAACCATGTTGGGCCACCTTGTCGACTCCTCTGGTGTACGCCCTGATCCCGATAAAGTGCGAGCCGTGCGGAACTTCCCTATTCTGACCTGCACCAAGGAAGTCCACAGCTTTCTCAGTCGGTGCTGGTACTTTCGACGTTTTGTGAACAACTATGCGGAAGTAGCCCGTCCTCACACAAACTTACTGAGAAAAGATGTCTTATTCACATGGGGCGCTGCGCAGGCTATGGCGTTCTCTACACTTATTGCGTTGCTAACAGAACCACCTGTTCTGGCCCATTTTGACAACGCCGCCCCTACAGAAGTCTGCACCGATGCCAGTGGCCACGGAATCAGTGCTGTTTTGGTACAGCATCAAAGCGGCTGCGCCCACGTTATCGCCATTGCCAGCCGTCTCCTCTCACAGGTGGAAAGGAACTACTCAATCATCGAAAGGGAATGCCTTGCTCTCGTTTGGGCAGTAGCGAAATTTCGGCCCTATTTACACGGTCGACATTTCACCGTCACAACCGATCACCACGCACTTTGCTGGCTCACATCCTTGAAGGACCAAACTGGGTGCCTTGGTCGATGGGCATTACGACGCCAAGAGTATAACTACTTCGTCATCATCATCAGCCTGACTACGTCCACTGCAGGACAAAGGCCTCTACCATGTTCCGCCAGTTAACCCGGTCCTGTACTTGCTGCTGCCAATTTATACCCGCAAACTTCTTAATCTCATTTGCCCACCTAACCTTCTGTCTCCCCCTAAGCCGCTTCCCTTCTCTGGGAATCCAGTTAGTTACCCTTAATGACCAGTGGTTATCCTGTCTACGCGCTACATGCCCGGCCCATGTCCATTTCATCTTCTTTATTTCAACTATGATATCCTTAACCCCTGTTTGTCCCCTAATCCACTCCGCTCTCTTCTTGTCTCTTAAGGTTACACCTACCATTTTTCTTTACATTGCTCGCTGCGTCATCCTCAATTTAAGCTGAACCTTCTTTGTAAGTCTCCAGTTTTCTGCTCCGTAGCTAAGTACCGGCAAGATACAGCTGTTATATACCTTCCTCTTGAGGGATAGTGGCAATCTACCTGTCATAATTTGGGAGTGCTTGCCGAGTGTGCTCCCCCCATTCTTATTCTTCTAGTTACTTGAATCTCGTGGTTCGGCTTTGCGATTATTACCTGCCCTAAGTAGACATAGTCTTTTACAACTTCAAGTACACTATTGCCTATCTCAAAGCGCTGCTCCTTTTCGAGGTTGTTGTACATTACTTTCTTTTTCTGAAGATTAATTTTAAGACCCACCTTTCTGCTCTCCTTGTCTAACTCCTTAATCATGAGTTGCAATTCGTCCCCTGAGTTACTCAGCAATGCAATGTCATCGGCGAAGCCCAGGTTACTAAGGTATTCTCAATTAACTCTTATCCCTAACTGTTCCCATTCTAGGCTTCTGAAAACTTCCTGTAAGCACGCGGTAAATAGCACTGGGGAGGTTGTGTCGCCCTGCCTTACACCTTTCTTGATTGGTATTCTGTTGCTTTCTTTATGAAGCACTATGGTAGCAGTTGATCCCCTGTAAATTTCTTCCAGAATGTTTATATATACTTCATCTACGCCCTGATTCCGCAGTGTCTGCATAACGGCTGATATTTCTACTGAATCAAATGCCTTCTCGTAATCTATGAAGGCTATGTATAGTGGTTGGTTATACTTTGAGCATTTTTCTATTACCTGATTGATAGTATGGATGTGGTCAATTGTTGAGTAGCCTGTTCGAAATCCTGCTGGTTCCTTTGGTTGATTGAATTCTAATGTTTTCTTTACTCTGTTAGCAATTACCTTTAAAATAGCTTGTATACTACAGAGAGCAAGCTGATTGGCCTGTAATTCTTCAAGTCCTTGTCATCTCCTTTCTTATGTATTAAGATGATGTTAGCGTTCTTCCAAGACTCTCGTACTCTTCCCGTCAGGAGACACCTCGTAAGCAGGGTGGCTAGTTTTTCTAACTACTTGGTCTCCTACAAATCTGGCCACTTACACCATGACGCTGACTGCTTATCTCGGAATCCAGTGGACCCACCTGAAGCGTTCGATGAAGCGCCATGTGTCCTGTCGCTCTCCGCTTTAAGCAACATCCGGGAGAAACAGCGCTCAGATCCTGTCTTACGTAACATTATCGAGAAGCTTCATTCTGCAGCACCCGATCCGTCTACTCAATTGTTCGTGCTCAAGGATGGCACGGTGTACCGTTACGACGTTCGCCCTGATGGACACGAATGGTACCTTCCCACTTACGTGCGAGCGTGATCAGCCAGCTTCACGACGCTGCCGCTGCCGGTCACCTCTGACTGTCTCGGACGTATGACCATGTACAGCGTTGATTTTACTGGCCCAGTCTTTATCGCTCGGTCCGCAGCTACGTCGCCTCATGCGGCCAGTGTCAACGCCGAAAAAAACCTTCGGTGAGCCCTGCTGGGTTCCTCCAACCACTTGACCTCCCCTTTGATCCGTTCTTTTGACTTGGTCTTGACCTTCTAGGCCCTTTCCCTGCATCAACTTCTGGGAATAAGCGGATAGCTGTTGCGACGGATCACACAACGCGGTACGCCATTGCACGGGCTCTACCAACCAGCTGTGCCACAGACGTTGCCGATTTCCTTCTGCACGACATCATACTTCATCATGGCGCACCACGCCAACTCCTCACAGATCGTGGGTGCTATTTCCTTTCCCGATTAATCGACGACCTGCTTCACTCCTGCGAGACGAAACATGAATTTACGACAGCCTACCACCCGCAAACTAATGGACTGACTTAGCGATTCAACCGGACTTTGACAGATATGCTCGCCATGTACGTATTGTCTGACCACCAGGACTGGGACGTTGCATTGCCCGTTGTTACGTTCGCCTATAATTCCTCATGCCACGATGCAGCTGGTTTTTCACCTTTTTATCTCGTGTTTGACCGTGATCCAACTATACCGTTTGACACCATCTTTCCGACAGCCGTCGACTCGAAGACCAAATACGCCCGCGATGCTATCACCAGAGCTCGAAAAGCACGAGAAGCTGCCCGTCAGGGCCTTTTAGCATCGCAAGATCAGCAGCGGCACCGCTACAGCTCCCATCATCGCCAAGTTTCTTTTACTCCGGGTTCTCTTGTGCTATTGTGGACTCCGACCAGGCGCGTTGGACTTTCTGAAAAACTGCTTTCCCGCTGCTCGGGATTCTACCGCGTATTGCGCCAGGTGACAAATGTGACCTACGAGATAGCCCCGCTCGAGTCTTCCTCCTCCTCCCCTTTACTATCTACAGACATTGTTCATGTATCTCGCCTTAAGCTTTACCACTCAGCGACATCATAGAAAGCACAGAGACGGTGCTTCAGCACCCAGGGGTTATGTTATGAGACAATGTCCCACAATAGCGCTTAGATAGGCGCGGAGAAAGACGACAATTTTGGTGTAGGGCCCCTTTGTGGGTATGTGCCAGGGTAAGAAGCATCATCATCTTCAGCTCTTGTTCTCCATCTTGGCTTGCGCGTTGGCGTGGTGTAAATATATCTTGAAACGCCTAGTATCGCGTGTACCTTCACGTCACAATATCTTCAGGGCTTTTCATATGGTTGAATATGATAAAAAAAATTGCCCGCAGCTTCTCTCGGGGGAACACTGAGGAGGATGCGGAGCATATAATTGGTTAACGGGGTGTTAAAGTGCGACTTACTTGGGTCGATGGCTAAATTGGTTAACGTGGTTGTGAAATGGGGTGTTAAATTGCGACTTACTTGGGTCGATGGCTAAATTGGTTAACGTGGTTGTAGGAGGGGGTGTTAAATGAGTGAACACGTACACACGTATGCGAAAGGGCGGCGCTGGTCGAAGAACGTCGATCATTGTGTTTGTGGATTCGTTGGAATTCATTTCACCGCGACCTTGGACGTCGACGAACCGTACAAACCAACCGACAAGCGGCAACTGAGCGAGCGAGCGCCGACCTTGAGTATATATATATACAATGCGACGGCGCATGCACTGTCAGCTGTTGAATGTTCTCGAAGCGCGACGGTGCATGCGCGTCCACTGGAGAATCAGGAGAATTGTAGATGTCGAACGCGGTGTGTAGAGGAGGGAGGGTGCACAGATGGTGGAGGACTGAAGCGCGCGCGGTGTGTAGAGGAGGAAGGGATGCACAGATGGTGGAAGAAGGAGGAGACGGCGCGGCGGCGCATGCGCACGCGTCAGCTGTCGAATGTTCGAGAAGCGGTGCGGACGGCGCGGACGGCGCGGACGGCGCACTACAAGGCGCGAGTATAAGATGCTTCCGCATCTAAAAAAGTGGGTGGCATGAGCGCACCCTTGCAATTGCTTGCTATGTTTATGTCACTGAAAAACGTCGCTCGAATAATTCGCAGATTAACAAGAAAGGGCAACGGGCTAAACGAAAGAGAAACTCTACGGTTGGTACAAGCCTTCATTCTTAGTAGAGCCACATATGGACTGCCATATCAGGAGCTGACACGAACAGAAATTAAAGAGATTGACTTGATAATACGGGGAGCATACGAAGCTAGGTTAGGTGTACCGCTTAATGCACCCAATGACAAAGTAGAAGCGCTTGGTATGTACTTACGGAGAGCTTGCGGCAGCAACACTTCTCTCGCAGAAGGAACGACTATGCCTTACAAAGGTAGGCATAGAACACCTATTCACATTTGGAAAGTTGGCATCACATAAACCCCGATGCATATGTAAACCAATGTCCGTGGTGCGAGTCCCGAACGACGTTGTAACACGTCACATGGGACTGCCGGAACAAGCCTATTGAGGTTCAGTCGCCTCTGATACTCGTGCTACTGGGGGAGCCTTGGGAAGCCGTCCTCGCCCGGCCTGACCTGAAGATCCAAAGGGGTCTCCAGGATCAAGTCTAGCGAGCTGCAGCGGCCACTGGTGTCCCGGAATGGGGAAACCACCCTTGACATTCTCTCTTGCATTTTTTTTCTTTTTTTTCATGAATAAAAATGATGTATCATCATCATCATCACCTATGTTACCGAGACCTACTGCGTGTTAAGGCGTATGCGAATGCGCGACAACACAGGAAAACAGAGACAGGGCGCACGCCACTCTTTTTCTACCCTGATTTTTTTTTTCTATGTTCGAGCTGTGTGAAATATGCCGTGATAAGCCAAAACAAGCTCGCCTAACTTTTGCACGGGTACACTATACTGTGCAACTATTTATTCGTAATTTTGTTTACAGGCTCGCAGAACGAAGATAAGATCAACGCACAAAGGAAAGGTCTTTGCGCCACCAGGTTCAGTGTGGCCCAAAATCTTAACGGCCGTCGCTCAGCCACAGAGGTCCTCGACGAAAAACTCGATGCCAGACAGGCGCTCGTCAGATCTCACCCGATCGCAGGATTCAGACGCCAAGAAGCCACAATCATCTCTGAGCCACGCTCCGATAGAAGCCTTGACAAAGGAGAAGCCTCGGTCAGATGACTCTCAGGCCCAATCAAAGGCACCAAACAAAGAATTCGGCGTGGTCACCGAGCAACGGGAGCGGACTATGGACTCGCGCAAGTCGTCTGTCGCATCTCAAAAATCGACGGTGTCCAAGAGCAGCGCTAGTTCGGGGGACCCTGGTCGCAGAGCAAAGAAGGCGAAGGGCGGCGAGTGAGATGCATCCTCACCTTGCATGCAGTGCTTGATGAAGGAAGCCGAAAAAGCGAAACAACGTTTTCCGAGGTGCAGCCGCAAGGATAAAAAAAAATGGGGACATAAAGAGAGACAATATGAATGACTTGTGTAACCGCCATTTCTATTCATTCTTTGTGCTGAAGTATTCGAACTTAGGGCACTTTTTAACTTCAATATTATGCGAGATATTGTCGCGTCTACTTTGACACACTTGGTAGTTTCAGTGCTCATGTTTCGTGTTGATGTGTTACGAAAATAAATACTTACCGCTCTGCCTTACGACTACTTTTAACGTTTTCACAATATAAGCTGCAGTCTTTTTTTTTCTTTCTTTCTTTCTTTCTTCCCTTCCTTCTTTTTTTCTTTCCTTCTTTCTTTCTTTCTTTGTTCCTTTCATTCATTCTTTCTTTTTTTTCGTGTTTTTCTGTGCATTATGTCCAAGAGAAGGAGCTGCACCTAGAACTTTCCAATGCGCTGAACACATGGTTTTTTAATGCTTACTGCTCAGTGTTACGGGTTGTTTTAACGTTTTCACAAGATAAAGAGAACCAACAGACAATAGAACCAAGGAAACTGTATAGGTGATGTTATTGGGAGCTATTTCAGTACAAACCTGCAACCTTCGAATAGTGCGTACGATGCTATACAAACTGGGCAACATCAGCTGTCATCCCACAAACCACTTTTTGGGGTATTTCATCTTTATGTAACTACATATATACTCCATCTATACCCCATGGTCATAAGCAAACCTAATATGACAATCACACTGTATGCTTATGCGAGCGGTTAGGCAGAAAACAAGACATGATGTCAATTCAAAAGGTCATGTCCTTGTCTGCATTGTTTTCTTTATCACAGGGTCGAAAACGCTACGTATTCTCGTGTGTTACAGTGTACAGGCGTCGCTGTTATAAAATTTGCCCGATTGACGGCTATGCATATCTACCCATTGAATCGCGTGCGATGTGTATACCCGGGTGTGTTACTTACTTCACTGATGTGGAGCTGAAACGTGACGACGCAGCTGGTGAGCCTTAACCTTCTGTTGGACCGTAGGTGACAGTTCTACAGGACACGATGATGGTTCTAAATAGATTCCCAGTTCGAACGCCCACCTACCGAAACTGGCTATGGAGAAGTAAGATATGTCTATTAGTTTGCTTTAGAGCTTCGTGTCGTACAATGGCGGGCAAAGGAGCCATGACAAGACCACGGCCGCTCTATAAAACCTTTCTATATTTAGGGCCATGACAAGACAAAGAGGCTGCAAAAGTGCACCATTGAACACAGGTCAAGAGAGCGATAACCAGGCTACAGTTATTTGAAGGACTGCTTGCGCGACTGCCACAGGTAAACAAAAAAAAGAAAACTTCTTACCATGCATCAACCATTCACGTGCCAATACAGCAATACTATTAGGAAGCACCCAATGAAGGGATTTGAAAGAGCATTTATTTTGCAAAATTTTTCAAGATGCACCCAACTATATGTACACGGTGCTCCTGTATCCTCACAATCTCCAGCTAAAAAAGAGAACCACAAAAATGTTTGTAGGTTTATGAGCCCCGTATGACGCTGTCAGCATTAGGGTACTACATGAATCGGGAAGGGCTGTCGAAAAGTTGGATCGATGAAATACTGCGTGAACACTCAGATAATTAAAGAAATCGCGTGTTCTGGTGTCCTCGTGCTCCATCGTAATCTTCATTGGTTTTCTCTTCTTTTTAGTGCCACAAAACAGGTAGTAGCAAACGTGAAACAACAGGACTTACCAACCGAGCAGACTGCTGCGCTTGGAGATATGTATGCCCACAAGCGTTTGTTAAGCCTGTAATACGAATAATTGGAGTCCACGCAAGGTTTGGGATTTGAGTGTATTTCTCACTCTGATCATCACGATCACGTGCCTGTGACTGATAAAGAAGCGAGTGCATAAATGTACCTTGGTTTCTCAAAATAAGCTAGGTTGGAAGTAAGTGGCCTCTGGGTCATAGCGCCTTCTGAACGAAGCCCCTTTGGGCAGTTAACATGCGTGAGCCCTCAAAAATGCAGTGCGAAAAACTTTGACATCAACCTGAGTACTCCCGTACTACGGCCCAGAAAGGCGTTGAACTTTCTTTCTGATAAAAGGTGTATATATACCTTTATTTAGTCATAATGAGAACTAGCCTACTATAATGCCACGAGAAGTATAGGATATCCCTCATACTTTCCTTGTGCTTGTAACGTGCATGTGAGAATGAAGAGTGGGCGAAAAAATAACTTTCTACGAGAAAGTTATCGGACACGTTATTCGAAGGTAACAGGTTCGTTCCCTTCCCCGTGGCTCGTTATCTTTTCATCTACTTTTAGTCGCATCTGTGATGTAGCGGAAGGGGGAGGTCTGTAAGGGGGGCTCACATTTCCGTGTTGCATGACTGGCGTACCAAGGGCGCAGGGAATCAGGGACTTTCAAACCGCCTTCGCATTTTTAAAGACGATGCTCTTTCTTGGGGACCTTCGACGCGAAAAGTTTGTCTGTCTTCCTGTACATTTGTCTGTTTGTCCACCCTTCATCATCATCATCAGCAGCAGCAGCAGCAGCAGCAGCCTGACTACGTCCACTGCAGGATAAATGCCTCTCCCATTTTCCGCCAGTTATCTCGGTCCTGTGCTTGCTGCTGCCAATATATACCCGCAAACTTCTTCATCTCATCTGCCCACCTAACCTTCTGTCTCCCCCTAACCCGCGTGCCTTCTCTAGGAATCCAGTTAGTTACCCTTAATGACCAGCGGTTATCCTGTCTAGGCGCTACACGCCCGGCCCGTGTATATTTCCACTTCTTCATTTCAACTATGATATCCTTAACCCCCGTTTGTTCCCTAAACCACTCTACTCTTTTCTTGTCTATTAAGGTTACACCTACCATTGTTCTTTCCATTGCTCGCTGCGTCGTCTTCAATTTAAGCTGAACCCTCTTTGTAAGTCTCCAGGTTTCTGCTCCATAGCTAAGTACCAGCAAGATACAGCTGTTATATAACTTCCTCTTAAGGAATAGTGGCAATCTACCTGTCATAATTCGAGAGTGCTTGCCAAATGTACTCCATCCCATTCTTATTCTTCTAGTTACTTCAACCTCGTGGTTTGGCTCCGTAGTTATTACCTGCCCTAAATAGACATAGTATTTTACAACTTGAAGTGGACTATTACCTATATCGAAGCGCTGCTCTCCTTCGAGGTTGTTGTACAGTAGTTTCGTTTTCTGCAGAATAATTTGAAGACCCACTTTTCTGCTCTCCTTGTCTAACTCCGTAATCATGAGTTTTAATTCGTCCCCTGAGTTACTCAGCAATGCAATGTCATGGGCGAAGCGCAGGTTACTAAGGTACTCTCCATAAACTTTTATACCTAACTGTTTCCATTCAAGGCTTCTGAAAACCTCATGTAAGCACGTAGTAAATAGGATTGGGGAGAGTGTGTTTCCCTGCCTTACGCGCTACAACTTTCTTGATTGGCATTCTGTTGCTTTCTTTATGAAGCACTATGGTAGCAGTTGATCCCCTGTTGCTTTCTTCCAGAATGTTTATATATACTTCATCTACGCCCTGATTCCGCAGTGTCTGCATGACGGCTGATATTTCTACTGAATCAAACGCCTTTTCGTAATCTATGAAGGCTATGTATAGTGGTCGGTTATATTCTGAGCCTTTCTCTATTACCTAATTGATAGTATGAATGTGGTCAATTGTTGAGTAGCCTGTTCGAAATCCTGCTTGTTCCTTTGGTTGATTGAATTCTAATGTTTTCTGAACTCTGTTAGCTACCCTGTGTAGCTAACATGTGTAAATTACCTGTGTAAATTGCTTGTATACTACGGAGAGCAAGCTGATCGGCCTGTATTTCTTCAAGTCCTTGTCATCTCCTTTCTTATGTATTAAGATGATGTTAGCATTCTTCCAAGACTATGGTACTCTTCCAGTCAGGAGACACCTCGTAAACAGGGTGGCTAGTTTTTCTAACACAATCTGTCCTCCATCTTTCAACAGATCTGATGTTACTTGATCCTCACCAGCAGCTTTGCCTTTTTGCATGCTCTCCAAGGCTTTTCTGATTACTTCTACTATTACTGGTGGTGTGTCATCTGGGCTACTGCTAGTTCTCATAGTATTAAGGTCGAGGTTGTCCCGGCTACTGTACAGATATATGTGAAACTCCTACGCTATTTCAACTGTTCTCTCCATATTAGTAGTTATTTTGCCTTCTTTGTCCCTTAGTGCATACATCCGATTTTTGCCTATCCGAAGTTTCCTCTTCACTGCTCCCTCCGTTTTTCAGAGCATATTCGATACTCTTCATGTTCTACCTTCTTACATAGGATACCTTACGCTTATTAATCAACTTAGAAAGCTCTGCCAGTTTTATTTTGTCTGTTGTACTTGAGACTTTCATGCTTTGACGCTTCTTAATGAGATTCTTCGTTTCCTGGGAAAGCTTGTCAGTGTCCTGCCTAACTACCGTGCCTCCAACTTCCACTGCACACTCCGTAATGACGCTCCTTAGATAATCATTCATTGTATCTACGCTCCTCAATAAGAGCCGAGTACCTGTTTTGAAGCAAGACTGAATTCCTGTACTTTCCCTCTCAGTGTCCACCCTTAACGATACTCCAAACGGCATCAAACGATACAACGGCCGACCCCATCCAACGAGCCCACCAATACTGCTCAAGGTTGAGCGTTCGTACTTGTGTAATTGTCAATTGAAAAGCAATTATTGCGCATAACTGAGGCACCATAACAACACGTCAATATTCTGTATGCGTGTCTTTTTTCTAGAAAAGGCATACACAATAATTGCAAGGACCATAGTATTTATCACTTTGCGCTGACTATGCAATGCTTGCACGAAAAGGCAGGTATTTCCAACGCTTTGCTAAGACGACAAGGTGGTGGCACCTACCCGTAGCCTTGCGTTCTACACTTTATCGCCTCCGAGACATGCGCGCACACCGCGCACTTTGTTTTCCAAGATAACTGCCGGATAGCGCTCATGTCTCACGTGTGGCGTGACTTGATGCGCTCGTTAGCCTCCACAGCACGCTCGAGGCACTATAACGCAGCGCCTCCACAATACCATTTACCAATTTTCTTGCACAGAACATCCAATAAACGTATTGTTCACTCTCTTCAGACGCAAGACTATCGTTTTTCGATGACATTTGCAGTGTAACATGCAGATACGCGGCCATCTTTTTTTTTCATTTGCAACCTGAGTATTCACGCCTATAAAGCACGTGCGATTACCATGAAAAAAAGATTGTGGGTTTGTAAGAAAACCACTACCGAGACCAACACTAATAATATTTTGCACCATCCGATTCTCTCTCTCTTTTTTTTCCTTCAACTGGTGCATGAGTTTCTGAAAACTTTCAAGTAGTGGACAGAAAATGTAAAAAGTCACTTGTAGAGGTGTACGACTACGTAGACATCAATATATTTCCAAGGCAATGCTTTGTAAAAACGTTCTATATATTTTCACAATGTCTCGCAGTGTTCGCAGAATGCTTGAGGAGGCTATGTTGTTGGGTGGCCAGTGAAGACTTAGATGACTTTTCGTGTCCTGTGCCTACGTTTCTTCGTTATTGCGCGCCACCATAAGACAACACGAGGTCACGGGACCCACCGCTAGTGCACCAGAATCAAACGTTCGCCCACGCTGGCCCACTGGTCTCGTCGGTGATGAGCACGAGCTTCTGGCAAACACTCCCTCCCTGCCAATTCTTGTACGCTTTGTACGACTGTCTTCAAGGAGGAGGTGTCGGGAATTCAATGTGACAGGAAAAATAGGATACACGCCTGAATAGTTTAAGGGCCGATGATAGCCTGAATTATAAAGAACTACATGGACGCAGAGTATGCTGGAAAGGAATCCTTAGTCTCAGGGTAGAGAGGGAAAGTAAAAGCAGCGAAGTACTGGAGAATAATAACACACAAAATATACGCTCAGAGACAGACTTGACACACACAGGCGCTATATTTGCAACAATAACCGCCTAGGGAACATCGCGTATTTACCATGATCATTACAAGCACTTTGCGAATGTCACTATATCTGCGTAGATGGACTATCCCCTTAGAGCAGAGGGTGAAAATTTCAGTACGACATACGAACACGCCCTTAATGCTACGTATCTAAGTGAAGTACAGTCCATGGCAATTTGCAAGTTTCTACGCGAGCGCTGGCCAGTCCATCATCCCAGAGTCCTTGTGGGGCCCCTTTTTGAACATGGTAAAACAAGATTTCATCTATTTCTCTTCCTCGTTGGTTTCTCTTTGCTATAACAATTGCCCTCATGATGAATTCGCTACCCTTTCTATTTTAAGCTTACTATTAAGCGTATTATCGCCCACGACGATAACAAAATGCAGATACTGGAGGTCCATCTCCTTGTCAAACCTTATAATATATACGCGAGGCACGGTATTATTACTGTCAAAAAACAAAAAAGTCGAAAACAAAAAAAGAATGAGAAATCATTTTACTTGCACTGCACTGACCACCCTGAAGTCAAAAAACAAAAAAAAAGGATGAGAAAGCATTTTCCTTGCACTGCACTGACCACTCTTGAAGGAAAAGCAAAACGAGTGAGGGAACCTTGTTTGACAGCTTACTCTCAGCGAAAGAAGATTCTCGATCATGGTCCTGTTGTAATTCTTTGTCCAGGGTACTCGATAATCATCGAATTACGCAGGACTGTATAACGACCGTGAAGGCGAGGTTTCATGTGGACATGCATTACCGCCGCCTCCGCAGTGCATTGTCGGGGCGTGGCAAGGCATACCATTTACTTCCCCCCTTCCGCCACAAGCAATTGAGGAATTGACTTTTCCCTGCTCAAGATGTTCAATATATTCTCTCCCCAAGAGGTAACTTACCATACTGTCAGCTAAAAGAATTGAGCTTTACTTATGACTTGTTCAATTAAGCCACCTAACAGGGCTAAACCATTTGAAACGAACGCAATCGCCATCAAGTGGAGAGTATCGACTATGCAACGAAGGTAGACAGTGTAAACAGCGTGA